>CAKJTD010000103.1:1642645-1773319 GCA_917499995.1 Ichneumon xanthorius
AGGAAATCTTTCAGAGGTATAGCTATGTATTAAATGAGCGAAAAGACAGGAGGGATATCAGAAAATTGTGTGCCAGCGATAAAACAGAGAGAAAGCAGGGAATCGGGAGAGAAGCGACAGACCACCATTGATTGAAGTAAAAGGACAATAAAGAAAGAGAGAACTAACTCCGTCGGCCCCGCCGTTTGCCCGCGACAGAACATGATTCTATTCCTATCTTGCATTATCAAATTTTAAGTAGTGAATTGGAATTTGATTTCACAAGACGCGGAAGACCACGAGGGGCTTAAAAAAATTTAACAATTCTTAGAAATGTGGGTTGATAAATCGCAATTACACATATCGTGGATTATATAACGGTACTTACTTTAAAGTTTAGCAAAAAAAAAAAAAAAATAGGAATTAAGCAGAGCATTGCAGCGTTGACGTACTTCCGCTCGCGCATGAGATGGTCCGATGATGAGTCGGCTGTATGATAACTTTTAAGTTCGAACTTAAGTTCCAACTGAACTTAAGCGACATTACCCCTCCAAAGTTCAACGCTGCATATTTTTTTTAACAGAATTTTATGCGATTGCGCACGCCATCGAATAAAACAATGTTATAGTAACGAAATCATTAACAGCTGTCATTTTCGTGAGTTATAATTTTTACAGCGAGTCGTTAAACTTTGTTTCACGAATCTCTTGGGCATTCCTGTTTGCACAAACATTTTTTTTGGCATCAGAGAAGATACGGCAATCGTTTCCGTTACATCCTGAAGTGGTAGAAAATTATTAATGGCTCAGAAATTGTCCCAACGACCAATTGCGTTTTGTTTCTGAGTCTACTCAGGATCTCCGTTAGTTGAAATATTTTCCCAGAGTTTGCTACAAGATTGAAGAAGACATTGGCATTTTTCAAATCCAATCGTATGTATGGAATCACTTATAGGGCCCGAAAAGGGTCTTAAACGTGCACTCGCATGTTTGAATTTTGTTCTATATTCAGACGCGAGCGTATCTAACTTTTTCAAAGAAAACTTCGAAACGAAAGATTTATATTTTTGATGCTCACTTCTTGTGAATGTTTTTATTGTTATGGGAATACAGATTTAATCACCTTATCCGAAACCTTAAAGTTTCGGAGGACGACGGGGGAACAATACAAGTTATCAGAACCTATATTCATATTTTAACATGGACTTTTACATGAAGTGGGCATTGAATATAAATTTTGCGTTTTGAAGATGCATTGAAAAAGTTTGATACTATCATGCCTAAATCAGAATAAAATTCAAAAATTATGACTGTACGGTAAGACCCATTCGGGCCCATCAAGCGTTTTTCCGTGAATACGTTTGGATCGAAAAAATTCCAGTGTCCTCTTCGATATTGTAGAAAACTCTGGAAAAATATTTCAACTAACAGAGATTCCCAGCAGTCTCTGAAAAAAATCGCAATTGGTCGTTGGGACAGTTTCTAGCCCATTAAACATTTTTCCGCCAGTTCGAGATGCAAGTGAATTAATTTCAGTATCTTCTCAGATGTTAATATATATATATATTGTAACGGGACAGACCCCCCCCCCCTGGCAGAGTCTGGCACTTTGCCGCTAGATGGCCGGCTGGCGTCCGCTTCTCGCAAGCGAGACGGCCCCGGGATGGCCATAAAGGCTCTGTCTGTCCTCTCCTCGAGGTTCTCTATCATTCCACTACCGAATCTCCCGATATTGAACCATTCCTAAAGTCGCTGTGTGGTTGAAGAGCCAGCGCAATTTTATTTTGATAATGCTTCTGAATTTAATTCAGAAGCATTCCACCGAGCACTAGCTCTCGCTTTATTGCGAAGGGAGAGTTAGAATGCTTCTTCGGTGGGGAGGCGTCTCGTTTGACACGCTATCGTCTCATCGCGAGTCGATCTTCCTTTGTGGAGAGTGCGTTAATTAACGCTATCGTCTCGTTAGAGTCGATCCTCCTTATGGAGAGTGCGTTAGCCAGACGTGGACCTCTCTTCGTTCGTCCCCTCCGCTCGGAGAAAAGAATGAGGGAGTGAAGCACCCATTTTTGAGACTGCTATCCGGTGAGCAAGGATAGTATTTAGTCTTGAACGTCGGGTCGATCTACCGATCCCCGGATTGCAAGACTAAAGAATTCCACAATCCTTTCCCCCACACAATATCCAGCCGGTCCAGTACACGAACTCTTTCCTTCCATCCGGAAGAAGACGATCTAAAAAATCGTGAGTTCGATATTTCGGCTGGCCCGGAATATTGAAACGTTTCATTGGCGCCCGAACAGGGACTCGAGGCGAGAATTATAACTGGAGAAGAAGTGGAAGCCTCCGCGGTCGTTCAAACACTCTGTTAAAAATAAAGCGAGGCATAGATCGACGCGAAAAATGCCTCCGAAGAATGAGGCCCCGGAAGGAAGTGGGGAAGCGTCAATAAACGAGACATCCGGAGGAGGGTCCACTACGCAGGCGGCCCCCGTCACGACGAACGCAACCACGCTCCCTCCCACACCACTGTCGCGTACAGCAGGTGGGGATAGATCATCATCTTTATCGCTAGACTACGATAACTTGGCGGCTGCCTTACCGACTTCGGGTGAGGGACAGGCCGACAAACGAGACCCCTTTGCGACCGAGAAGCGACTTCATCAGAGTCACCGCGAAACTCTTGAGCAGGCCAAGGGATCGGCAAACAGCACGCGCATGTGCGACGCGGATAGCGACGTACTCAGCGACGTACCAAACGAGGCGATGCAACAATTGCAAATGCAGTCATTAATGGATATCCTCCAGAATATGCAAAAACAGCAGAAATTAAATAACGACGAGCAGCTGAAGAGATGTGAGGCCCTTAACGACAGTTTCTCGCGCAGAATGGAAGCCATGCATGAATTTATGTCGACGTCAATAAACTCGATCTACAAGGACATCCACGACTCTCGGGGAACTCGAACGGAAGACAAAAATGACCGAAAAGGAAAAAAAGCCTCAGCTGGACAGGAGAAACCCTGCCCAAACGGACAATTTTCGCGGCCGATTAACATGAACAACGAAAGCATGGCCAACGCGCAAATAACCGACTGGTCATTTGACCCCCGAAAAATCATAGCGTCAACGGAAGGAAGACGGAAATTTAACGAGCCCACGTACGGCGTACCGGTAATCGCGAATCCCCTAGGCAAGCATGTGCCACAGGTACAGATGAACCACGCGTCTGATGGCCATCCCACAGAGAGACGGGAACCTGTAGCGACCGCCGAGTCGTACGAGATTGCACGGGGTTACCGGGGAGAAGAGAACACCTCGCATGTAGAGACAGCAAACCCCTTGACGTCGTGCGGGAATTTAAAACTCGAACCGCCCACATTCTCGGGGAAAACCATGGAGCAACCGATTCAGTTTTTGGCGCGTTTAAAATTATACCATGATGTGTACGTCCCTAAATACCACTTTAAAATCATTACCAATCAATGCCTCGACGGTATTGCGAAGCATTGGTGGTATATTACACAGGACGCCGTTCACGATTGGGGGGAGTTCGAACGCGAATTCTATCGTCGGTTCTGGAACGAAGAAATCCAGCATAATATTAAATTCAAACTCGATCACGAATTTTATGATGCGAATAAAAAACAGTCACGGCTGGCATACGCACTTAAAACCATCGGTCTAGCTCGTGACCTGCGACCAACCCTGTCCGATAACGAAATCATTCAGAAATTAAAACGACACTTCCCAGCCGACGTACGCGCCACGATTCGCACGTTGGGGATCGAGACCCTGCCGCGTTTACTGGATCTTCTTTCGTCGTATGATGAGGAAGGTCCCGGTAACCAAGAAAGGGCCCGACCACCCTTTCGCGAAAGATATCAGCCACCCAACAGCAATAACGAGTCCCGCGCGAAGTCCACTGACGATGGGAAGGCACTCGAGAATAAAATAAACCACCGAAACGACAACAAGAAACAAGACGATTGGCGGAATGCGAAACCGCGCGACACGAGAACTGTGCGCACGCTTGAAGAAACGGACGAAACACAGGAATCATTGGAACTCGTGTCTGACGAGTCGGGAGACGAGGATGCGTCACCTCAAGAATCCTCCGAATAAGTGAGGTGACGCTGGGCTACGGGGAGGACACCCGTGAGAAACTCCTCGAAGAAAACACCAGAAGCCCGCGACGACGAGCTAAATGCCCGATCTTAATAATCAAATTACAAGATTTAACAGTTCGAGCGCTGATAGACACGGGAAGCGAGATCAGCGCGATCTCGGATAAATTTTTTTGCAACAATGAGTTTTTTTTAAGCATTGCCCTATGCTACCCTTAACCGGAGTTTCGGTACGAGGGGCGACGGCGGGCAGGCCGGTAAAAGTAACACGGCAACTGTTTGCGGATATCGACGTGAAAGACAACCGTGAGAAAAACACCTTGATTATAGTACCCAGGCTGTCGAATGATTGCATTTTAGGCATCGACTTCGTAACAAAAATTAAAGCTGTGATCGATCTAGGTAGACACGAATTCTCGTTCACACTTCCAGGGGATCGATCATCCATGCTACACAGGACGAAGTTCGAAAATAACGTAGAAGTATGCCCTGACGAATCCTTATCATGCTCTATAAAAGAAATCACGCGGGAGGACTACGAGACGTATGGCATCACTGACGAAGAGATCGATGAAAAAATCGCCGGCACGCAGGGTTTGAGCAAAAAGGAATCACAGATTGTGTGCGAGTTAATTTATAGACACCGTGATGTATTTTTAAAAAGACCAGGCTGGCTCAATCCATATGCGCACGAGCTCAAAGTGATACCACACGTTCCTTTTAAAGCTATGAATTATCCCGTGCCCTTGGCATATCGAGAAAGCGTGGATAAAGAGATTGAAACTCTCATCGATCAGGGAGTAATCCAGAAGTCGAAAAGCCCGTATAATAGCCCGCTGGTTATAGCAGGAAAGAAAGATGGAGGAGTGAGAATATGCCTCGACGCGCGAAAAATAAACAGCATTCTTGAACCGGACCACGAGAGAATGCAGACGGCCGACGAATTGTTTCAAGAATGTCGTAGCGTCAGATACATGACGACGTTTGACCTGCGTGCAAGCTTTTGGCAGGTGCCTCTCACACCCGAATCGCGTAAGTACACGGCATTTATGCACCGCGGTTGGTGCTACGAATTTCGGGTCACTCCATTCGGGCTCAGCACGAGTACTGCGAGCCTAGTAAGAGGTCTCGAGAAAGTGCTTAGGGGACTAGGGAACGTCATGAATTTTGTGGACGACCTCTTATGCACTTCTGAGACGTTCAACGAACACATCTCGAACCTGGACGAGCTCTTAACGCGTTTTCGGGAGCATGGATTGACCCTGAACCTACAAAAGTCTCAATTCTTTCGCGAACAGACACGTTTTTTGGGACATATCTTGACACGTGACGGGATAAAACCCGACCCGGAGAAAATTGAGGCGATGCAGAATTTTCCAGCACCGAGAAACTTGAAACAACTTCGAGGGTTTCTCGGGCTGATTAACTATTATAGCAAGTTTACGCGAGAACACGGAGCAGTGACGATCCCACTACTGCATCTCCTTCAAAAAGGAACCCGATGGAAATGGGGTCCAGAAGAGCAAGCTGCATTCGACAACGTTAAGTCAAAATTTTGCGAAAGTGTAATATTGCACTATCCCCTTAAAGATAGACCGTACATCGTGAAGACGGACGCGAGTGACTTTGCGCTGGGGGCTGTGCTCTATCAGAAGGACGACCACGAGGAGCACCGAGTTTTGTACTTCGCTAGTCGCACGCTGAGGGGCGCGGAAAGGGGTTACGGAACTACCGAAAAGGAGCTACTCGCTATAGTATGGGCCTTAGAAAAGTTCAGGACGTATCTTCTTGGAGCTGAGGTTACCATAGTAACAGACCACGCGGCATTGACGTTTCTAAGAGAATGTCGCTTGGCCCACGCGAGGTAGACACGTTGGTCCCTTGCAATTGAAGATTATCATGCACGAATCGAGCACTGCCCGGGGAAACGCAATACAATCGCAGACATCCTTAGCCGCCCGGAACAACAGCCTAGTCAAGACGAAATTATTATGGCAAAGCTAGCCTGTGAAGTCAGCAACGAGCTCCGACAGCTCCTCTCGCAGTTCGCAACCAGACAGGACGAAGATGAGAAGTGCCGAGCTCTGAAGGCTGCGGTCGCGAGCGGCCAAGCTGGAAACGAATATACGATACGCCGAAATATCCTATACAAGAATAAAGCAGGCATCGAGCAGGCTGTAGTGCCGAGCACGCAAATCAGGGTGCTCATCAGAGACTGTCACCTCCTGTATGGGCATGCCGGGGCAAAAAAATGCTACCTGATACTGCGAGAGAACTTTTGTTATCCTAACCTTTATAGACAAATCAGGAAGCAACTTCGATCTTGCGATTCTTGTCAGCGTAACAAAATTAACACTCAGAGAATATATGCGGAAATGCAATTTATTCTTCCGGAAAGACCAGGAGAACTAGTCTCACTCGACTACTATGGACCTCTACCGACAGCCCGCGGCGGATATAAATTCATTCTCGCAGCTATAGATGTATTCTCAAAGCTCACTAAACTATACGGACTCCGAGCGGCCACGGCGGCTAGTACATGGAAACAATTAGAGACGGACTATTTCCCGACATATGGGAAGCCAAAGGCCATACTCACAGACCAAGGTACGCAATTTACTGGAAAAAAATGGGCAGAGCTCCTCGCCGCCAATAATATCAAAAAAATAATGACTTCGATTAGGCATCCTCAGGCCAATCCTGTTGAACGAACCAATAGGGAACTTTCTCGTTTTTTTCGCACGTTTTTGGCAGATCGGGATCACAATGCTTGGTATGGCTGGCTAGAGGTGGTGGAGAGTTGCATAAACGAAACTCACCACGAGTCAACCGAACAAATACCCATGGTGCTCGGGAAGAAGCCATGGTGCTGGTACACTCGGGAAAGAGGCCAGATGGCTAACAGCACTAGGGGGAGAGCCAAGGGATGTAGGCAACCACGCTGATCTAATTATGGTGGCGGGTAAAAATTTAAGAAAAAATCGGATGCGACAATCGAACAAATATAACGAAACACACAAGCATACAGATTTCCAGGAGAATGAACTTGTCTTAGCCAAAGCCCTGTGGGTGTCCAACCCCGGGTTAAAAAAGATAGCGAAGTTTCTCCCGCTTTACGAAGGCCCGTATAAAATCAAAGCCAAGGTGGGTCGTACTTCATATGTGCTAGCGTACCCCACGGGCAACAAAGAGCGAGGCACGTTCCACACCAGCGATTTAAAGCCGTTCATCGAGGCAGGATATTGAAAGGTAAACACCGGCCGAGATGACAATGGAACGTGGGAAGTCGAAGATAAACCTCCGTAATGCCAACGACGAGGGATACCGGACAGTAATAATCTCCCAACTGATTAACGGGTCATGGTTGATTTCGATAAGAGCGGAGACTCACCGTACATGAAATCCTCGACGCTGACAACATAGCCGAAATGGAAAATAAAAGAAAAGGACAACTCATCTCCCGGGATTATACCTCGAATATCGGTCAGCCAAGAGCGAGGATTAACCATAGCCTATTAGTACAAATTTGACAGCGAAGCTAGATAGACCATGGACAAAGTCAGTGTGGAGATCCAGACGGGGGAACCGTATACGGGAATTGCACGCTCGATAAACGCGAGTTATGCACTGTGCGCGGCGGGCAACACCAACCTACCCCCTCGGGGAGACGTACGGAAGAAACAGACACAAACCGAGTCAATCTAAGTAGTTAGCGGTGCACTATGGCGACCCCCACTCCTATCCCCACTCCCATCCCCACCCTTTTTCCCCCACACAGCGGCTGGTCGAAATTTTGGCCAGCCACGTGTGGGTGGTAAGAGGCGTGGGGGGGTGGGAGGGGGGATAGAATTCTGGACTCGCCATAGTGCACCACATGATTATTATTTTTGAATTTTACCTTCAATTTGCTGTGATGGCCTTGAAGACACTGAAGACTCCGATGACCATACTCCTATTTTTTATTGCCACTCTTGCTTATTATGCACTTTTGTTTATTATTCACTCCTGTTTATGCTCACTCACAAGCACTATGGCGTTAACGTTCGGCGGCGTCGTCGTCGTCGTCGTCGTCGTCGTCGTCGACGTCGTTGCCGTCGTCTTCGTCATCCTCCCAGCCGCTGATGTTCATCTCGGCGAAACCCTCGTCGTCGAGATAGTTGTTGTCGTTATCGATGTTAAAACGTTGAGCGACGAGAGCTGCGACATCCCGCCGTTCTCTGTCGAATAGTTTTATTACATACGGACGATTGGCGCGGCGACGTGTGATCACTATGGTCAGCAGGCCGTCGCCAGCACATGCCTCCTCCACCAACGACTCGGCACCCGATGAGTTGATGTGATCGAGACCGCGCAAATGACACTCGATGCACAGGGCCGGTATCCCAACGCATAAAGCGTTTGGGTGTTGGAGAAAAAAAATCTCAAAAAAATCCGAACGCCCCTCGTCCACTAAAAACACTTCGGAATAGCCGTCCTGCACATCGAAATAAATAATTTCGCCACGCACCGCACTGCCATGTCGAACTACGACGGAGGACATACCGATGTGTAATTGCTCCAGCGTAATTCCCGAGCCTTCACCGTTGATAATATAATAGTCCTGTAGCAGCTTCTGTAATTGTTCGTATGTACTCTGCATATCTGCGGAGCGTACTTGCAAACTATTCGCACACACCACTTCAATTACTCTACAGGAAAATTCTTCTCCCACAACACCGTTTTCGTATCGCGGATACATTATTGCAAACTCCGGTGCACTTAAACAAATTCACGTTAAAGCTGTAAAAACACGGCGCAGTGAGAAATGATGTACGCGACACGAACTCCGAAGAAAGACTGTCGACAAAAGACGCTTGACACACGTCCGCGGGATGCATCATCCGCGAGGCGAACGCAGACCCGTGAATACACGGTCAGCAGTATTGCACGCGTTCCTCGTGGTTATCTGAACGCGTGGGAACATGCATGCTCTGAGCGCGATACGCCGTCGACGAAGGTCGCGCGCTCGACGGCACGTATCCCCAAGCGCGAGCCGCTCGCCCCCTGCGAGCGCGCAGGAAGTCGCGAATGCACCGTCTGCAGTATTGCAGACGTTCTTTCAGGTTCACGGTCAAGTGTGATACGACGCATGTGTATAGGTAATGGATGAATTTAGTCGACCGGATGAAGCGTTCATACGAGAACCGGATGAAGCATTCATATGACACCACGGAATCAAACCGTGGGTAAATCTTTTATACGGAGCTGTCTATACCCGTATCATATATCTCGCGGAATATCGTGAGAAATTTTATTTGCACGCTCGCGATCACGCGTTATTATAGGTATGAAAAAAGTGTAAATCAATAAAATTTTGAACATAAGTCTTTATGCTACGGAACCGTCACATATCACTCGGAAATATAGAATTGAGTCAATCGGCTGGTCAGTCATAAGACAACCAACGAGAGCTCTACATCGCCGATTGATAATGACAGATTACGCAGTTCGCGCGAGTATTCGCGGCTTTTTAAAATTAGTTAAGTTGCGCAGTATTCATCTCAGACGCCGCTGCAATGATCAGTGGTGCGAAGAGTTACGGGATTTATCGGGCGAGAGACTTTTAAGCCGCCTACGATATATTATATGGTGGTCACCTCTACGTGCTATAGCCATAGCATATAATAGAGGTATATTAAACGGACAGTGCGTGGTAATGTGTGTGTTTAAGGAGTTGCAACGCCGGGGTCTAGAAGATGCCCCATGCATCAGGGGTCTTGTTGCTGAAGCCAGAGGTAGATGTTTCATGCACAACAGATAAATAGATAAACCAGCCTTATATATGAAATAATATAAAAAATAATTTTTAGTCAATTAAAATTTTATTAATTTTCATTATTTGATTTTTTTCAAACAAATATTAAAAAATTATTTTTAATTAAAATTTTATTAATTTTTTAATTGACGTGCCAGCCTCAGGGAATAATCGGTGTGCTAATTACTGTGCCCTAAAGCCACACCTGTCATACAGTGGTTGACAATCCGCACAGTCATTGGCCGCGCGGTTATTGGCCGGGGTGCCAATGACTGTGCTATACGATTACCGTTACCGCACAGTTATTGGCCATCCCACCCAGTCATTGGCCACACAGTTATTGGCAGGGTGCCAATGACTGTGCCATGCGATTATCGTTACCGCACAGTTATTGGCCATCCAATTCAGTCATTGGCCACACAGTTATTGGCAGGGTGCCAATGACTGTGCCATGCGATTATCGTTACCGCACAGTTATTGGCCATCCAATTTAGTCATTGGCCACACAGTTATTGGCAGGGTGCCAATGACTGTGCCATGCGATTATCGTTACCGCACAGTTATTGGCCATCCAATTCAGTCGTTGGCCACCCAGTTATTGGCCACATTTTTATATACACTCAGCGGTGCGCTATGACCGCTAAACATTCAAAAAAGTATACTTTTAGCCTCAAAGCAATTTGACTTTTTCGGTAAATAATTTAAAAATATAAAATAAAAAAATAAAAAAAATAAAAAAAGTCTTGGCGGAGGATTCGAACCCGCGTCTCCTGGCGAACGTCACTTAAATCAGACTTCACTATATTATACGCGAAATATTCAAAAGAAGTAGACAAGTACGCTCTAAACATAAAACTGTTTCTAAAATGTCTCGAAAATTATTTTCAAAATTGTTTTCGAAAATTTTTGTCCTTTTTCGAAAATTGTTTGTGCAGTGATTAACCTTTATATTATCACATAATTATAGCCTATCGTGAGATTATGGATGCAACAAACGAAGAAGAAGAAACGCTCAATGAAGCAACTCGTGCTATTGAGGAGGCGGAGGCGCTGGATCTTCGCATGCAGACAGCCCTCGACGAAGCAACGTGTGCTATAGAAGAAGTGGAGATAGCTCTTCACACACAGAGAGCCGCACAACGTAAGTATGCAAAACAAAAAATTATTCGCATCGGGGACATTACATTAAAAAATAAAAAAATTAAAAAATTGCAGGTCACCTGTCAGGGAATGGCGTCGATATTGCTCGTACTGTGGACGAGATAGAACAGCCACAGCAAATACAAGATATCCCGTTAAACCGTAAGTGTTCGACAATAGATATAATTTGTACCACACAAAACGGCTATTTATACTGATAGTTTTTATTTTTCAGCGCCGGTAACAGGGAATTGCGAAGTAGCCGATTCGACGATAACGCTTTCCAGCGCAGCTGACGACGAGCCTCAGTCTGATTCTATAGCAGATGATGGGGAGGAGGAGGCCGTGTCGGGATCATCAGGTCTAGAGGGCCTAGAGGGTACCCCCGAGGAGACCGTGTCGGGATCATCAGGTCTAGAGGGCCTAGAGGGTACCCCCAATCAACTGTCTAATAACATCGCTGATGAATCATTAGAAGCCAGTCAGTCCGCGAGCGTGGAACTACAACAGGTTATAGATCTTCCCGAAAATCAACTAGGCCTCCATGGAGGGTTGTGGCCGATTGAAGGAGAAGAAGAGGAGCAATATTTTCAGAGAATCGGTTGCTGGATTCAGCAACTCCCGGATGATAACTCAGGTAATCATTTTTTACTCTGATTCTAAGATTTTAAAAAGTAAGTAGAGTATTTTTTGTGATACAGGGACTTCAGCAACCCGCTTTATTGATGAAGATACTTTATAAACGTATCAGATCTCAATCGAGGTACTACTGACAACTATCTCTAATTTTCAATAGCGTTTTACCTCGACAAATTCCAGATGCTCATATGTGTTTTCTTTTTGCAGAAACGCAGGTAGGAGCTGGAAGACCACGAAATGCTGCTAGGAACGAGCCGTTTGGAGACGTACAACCACCCGGGGGTCGCTTAGAAATACTTCAAAATATCTCACGTTATTTTAGACGCTGTAAGCTTAGGGGTCGCGAACTGACAATACGTGTTCGCCAACCACCCTCAGGAATAAACGTTATGGACTGGCTTCAAGGGGCTTTTCGCGATTTATTGACACAAATAACGACCAATTGCGAGGGTGGCGATTATGCAGGCATTTCGTTCACATCAAGCAGCCTGACGCAGGGGCCTGCATGGCTTTCTTTCCGGCCTGTTCGGGACTATACGTTCAAAGACATATGGGGATTAATAGCTAGCGTCGCTCAAAGCGCAGCATCTATGAATATTGATGATACGTGTAATATTAAAGCGTGCATTGTCAAGGGTGTCGAGGGTAGGGGCAGAAAAGGTCTTACGTACGAGGGTGTCGCGAAAAAATCTATTCTAACGATCCGGAACGACGATCGGTTGTGTTTGCCTCGCTCATTAGCAGCAGCTCTAGTATACGCTGAACGTGGTGAGATACGATCAGGAGATTTACACTCCGAGTGGCAGCGCATTAGGCAGACAAACGGTTCATTACAAAGAGAGAGAGCGCTCGAACTTACCAGAGCTGCAAATGTCAATATACCGAGAGACGGATGCGGCGTACATGAGATCGCACTCTACCAAGATCATCTGGCACAGGACGGCATAGCGATTGTAGTTTTTGAGTTTCTGACTTTAGGCCGTCGTAAGAAAACAGCTCTATTCAATGGCACTCAAAAAGTTTTAGAGTCTGCAGGAGAAATTCGGCATACTCTGTACATCTTATATTACGAACGCTCGCATCATTTCGAGCCAATTCTCAATCTCAGGGCAGCCGTCGGTAGCTCGGGGTTTTGCACCGTTTGCAACACATTATATCGCGTGTTTAATCATCGATGCTCGAAAGCACAATGTTCGCGGTGCGGAGCAACACCACCATGTGACGCCAGTTCAAGCGAGGCAATCAGGTGTGTTGCATGCAATCGCGACTTTTTCGGAGAGCAATGCTTACGAAATCATAGAACGGGTAATGTAAATATGAGCGGAGGCCTCGGTAGAAAGCCTTCTGTTTGTGAATCCCTTCATCGCTGTCGCAAGTGCTTCCAGACAGTAAGACCTTTGGAAAAAAAGGAAGCATGTATGTGGCATAGGCTTCTGCAAAATATGTAGAACGGTGCAGCCGTTTAATCATCTGTGTTTTATCCAACCAATACGGGGCGGCTCTACAGATTCGAAAAATATCTTTATTTTCTATGATTTTGAAACGCAGCAGTGCACATCTGTGAAAGGCGATGCGAGCACATTCGTTCACGAACCGAGTCTCTGTGTTGCCCAACGCGTTTGTTCAATGTGTTGTAACAATGATTCTATAGCCGATCCGTGCGAACATTGCGGCATCCACGAATTCGTATTCAAACATAATCCCGTGGGTCAGCTTGTGGAGTTAGCTATGCAGACTGTAGGGGGGTTTTCACGCATGATTGTAATCGCTCATAACGCAGGAGGGTTTGACGCGCAATTCATTCTACGCTATCTAATTGAGGAGAAAAAAACGCGACTTCCCTCGCTGATAATGAATGGCACGAAGATTATTACAATGAGGCTTGGACAATTAGTGTTTCTTGACAGCCTGCACTACTTTCATATGCCTTTGAGCGCGCTACCCAAGGCCTTTGGGCTAACAGGTACGATTGTGAAAGGAACTTTCCCACATCTGTTCAATATTCCGGAAAATCAAAATTATGTGGGGCCCCTGCCTCCTCTAGAGTTTTATTCTCGCGACACCATGCGTACAGCGGAGCGCGAGAAATTACTTGCATGGCATCGCGAGCTGCAAGACGCTAATTATCTGTTCGATTTTGCGAAAGAAATTGTCAGCTACTGTTCGACGGATGTTACTATATTGAGACGCGCGTGTATGGCTTTTCGTGATATGTTCATAACCAGTGGCGGTGTTTGCCCTTTCAACGAAAGCACGACGATAGCATCAGCCTGTTTTCGTATTTTTCGAAAAAATTTTGTGAACAACGACACGATCGGTATTATTCCGACAACCGGGTACAGATGGGCTCACAATCAATCACAAAAAGCAGTGTCGTGGCTCGTGTGGATGGAGCACTCGCTCGGTCGTAATATTATTCACGCAGGCCGGTCGCGCGAATTTAAACTACCGCAGAATCTATTGGTAGACGGCTACTACGAGACCCCTGACAATGCACATGTATTACAGTTCCACGGCTGCTACTGGCACGGGTGTCAGCGCTGTTTCCTCGTGAATAGGCATCGTCGGCAAAGCGACGGAGTGTCAATGGACGAGCGTCTAGAGAAAACTATCGCAATAAGTAATAGAATCCGAGCGTCTGGTTACATGCTAACGGAAATTTGGGAATGCGAATTTGACGGTATGTTAAAACAAAATGAGGAAATGCGCGCATTCGTGGAGAATCACGCTTTAGTTACACCACAGCCCCTCAACCCTCGCGATGCGTTCTTCGGCGGCCGTACAGAAAATATGGTAACGCTCTACGACATAAAAGATACAGAGCAGATAAGATACGTGGACGTTTGCTCGTTATACCCATACATTTGTAAGTATGGTAAATACCCCGTAGGCCATCCGAAAGTTTATGTGGGTGATGAATGTATGGAGCTGACGGGTCCTGATAACACTGATCTCACGCGTATCGAAGGGCTTGTCAAATGTACTGTATTGCCGCCGAGGAATCTTTATCACCCTGTACTGCCAGTGCGTATGCATCATCGTCTGTTATTCGCTCTGTGTCGTAGTTGTAGCGAGGCTATGAGTCTGGTAGAGTGTACACACGACGATCCTGCAGAGAGGGTATTCGAGGGTACGTGGGTGGTCGACGAATTGCGAAAAGCTGTGTCGTGTGGGTACGAAATCACGTGCATCTCTGAAATCTGGCAATACGAGATAACACAATATAATAGAGATACGAGGGAGGGGGGCCTTTTTGTAGAGTACATTAACACGTTTTTAAAAATCAAACAAGAAGCCAGCGGATGGCCCGAAAGCAATATGGAGGAGGACTCTGTCGCGCAAGAACGGTATCTCACTGATTTCGAGCAGTCTGAAGGTATTAAGCTGGATCGTGGGTCTATAGCGAAAAATCCGGGGTTACGATCGGTGGCTAAGCTCTGCCTGAATTCATTTTGGGGAAAGTTTGGGCAGCGGGAAAATCTACCGCAGACTGTGATAGTTTCATCGCGTGAAAAACTCATGGAGTTGTTGACGAATCCCGAATACGAGATCACGGGTATTCTCCCTGTAAATAATCAAATACTATATGTGAATTATATTAAAAGTGACGATGCTGTGATACCTTCCGGTATAGCGAACACTGTTGTCGCGGCGTATACGACAGCTCAGGCCCGCTTAAAGCTGTACAGTTTCCTCGAGCGCTTGGGTCGTCGTGCATTGTATTGTGATACGGACTCTGTAATTTACGTGACAAAGAATGAGCCGGGCGAATACGAACCGCCTATTGGTCAACTTTTAGGAGATTTAACCGATGAGCTGAGTTCTTACGGCTCCGGTAGCTATATCAAGTCGTTTATTTCGGGTGGCCCTAAATTTTACTCGTTTATAGTACGTACTTCTGACGGTACGGAGAGCGAGGTTTGTAAAGTCAAAGGCATAACACTAAATTTTGCAAATAACTCACTGATCAATTATCAGTCGATACGTTCCTTTGTAATGGGCGAGAGAGAAGAACCAATTGTACTGCACTACAATGCGATTAGGCGTACGGCGTTTCATCACGTGGTCACACGGCCTGAAATAAAATCTTGTAAACCGTCGAGCGTCAAGCGAAGACGCGACGGCGAATACGGCTCTCTACCTTATGGCTACAAAAGTTAAAAATATTTTATCTTCATGTAAAAAATATATAACTGGGAAATAAAGGCTTTATCATCAACAGCAGTATCGAAATTTGATTCAATCATCGATATGGACGTGAGGTGGAAACATCCCTGGACGGCTATGGTTTGTGGTCCGACCGGTTGCGGTAAAACATATTTTGTGAAAAAGTTTTTAAAATTCATTTCGCGTATGAACAGCGAGCCGTTCGAGAGAATTATTTTCTACTATTCCGAATGGCAGCCAGCATACGCCGAGTATGGAGCATCGATCGAATTTCATGAAGGTTTGCCGCAATCTGCTGATTACGCGAATGATCCGCGTGCTAAGCTCATAGTTATCGACGATTTAATGCGTGAGGCATCGAACAACAGTGTTATTGACTTATTCACCAAAGGCAGTCATCATAAAAATTTGAGCGTTATTTTCATAACGCAAAACTTATTCCATCAAGGTCACGGCCAACGAGATATCTCACTGAACGCTAATTATATCGTTGTCTTTAAAAACCCTCGTGATCGTGCTTAAATACAGCACCTGGCGCGTCAGGTATATCCGGAAAATCCCCGTTTTTTGCAAGAGGTTTATCATGACGCGACGTCGAAGCCACACGGTTATTTGTTGCTGGATTTGAAACAAGCAACACCTGATAATTGTAGATTTCGCACCTGCATCTTTCCCGACGATCCCCATCTTTTTGTGTACGTGCCGCGAAAGAAATTAAAAAGCAGCTGTACTTCCGGGGAGCTACCAGTTTTGCGTTTATGATGACGAATAACGGATCGCTACGCTATAAAAAGAACGTTGCGATATCGACTGCCCTTGGGTATTCCAGCAAGGAACGATGTAAACCAGATTCAAACGTTAATCGCTGTATTGTCGATTGCGTATTGTACATTCTTCGTAACAACGCGTCTCTAAAGGCTTCGGGGGCGCCACGTAGAAAAGCAGTGATTTGCCCAAATAATTATCAGTCAACCTCTTGTAATGGCCCGTGACGAATCACCACTCTGCAAGAAGCACATTGCGATATTGCGAGCCCTTCAACATTTCAACAAGGATCAACGTGAAGCCTTTTTACGTAAAGCAGATCCTCATATAATACGGTGTATCTGCGAGTGCGCATTGAACATTCTTCATGGTAATGTACCTCTGAAGCCGAACCAGAGGAAAAAACTACGTCGACACGCACCTGTTCTTCGTCGCTTAGCTGCAAGAAAAGGCTGTTGGAAGAGTAAAAAGCGAATCGTCGTTCAGAGTGGTGGATTCCTGCCTCTTTTGCTTGCACCAATTTTGGGCACCGTCCTGTCAAATTTGATTGGTGGGCGCTGATAATGGAACACGCAAGAAAAATGGTACTAGTGCCGGAGGAGAATCTATGACAGATGAGCACACAAAGTATCCGACAGCCTGTTTTTGGCGCTGACGTGACGCATTCGTCAGAGGCACAAGCTATTGGAGCCACCTTGAGTAGATTGGACGCTGAAATGAACGAAATCTTGAATTCTAATAAATATAAGGATGAGAGAGAAAAGTGGACCGCATATCTGACTGTACTACAACGCTATCTTCATTTTGTCGATGGTGAGCGATCTCATCAGCAGCTTGGTCTCATGAAAACGAAAGTACCCGCTTTGAAGGAGGAGGAGGTGGTGGTGGTGGGTGAAAAAAAAGATTCCTCTCCAGGCATGAATGATTCCATCATAATTGGAAGTGTACCACAAAAATTTCGGCACAAAGCGAAACTTCTACTGCGTCGCTTGCGCGATGCACCGTCGTCAAATTTTTGCTGGAATTCCGCAGGAACCGTTTCTATCGAAGGAAAACCAATCAAGGATTCGAATATTGTTGATCTCGTGAACGATGCTATGCGAACAAGAAAAGTCCCAAAACCAGCGGGACGCAAAACCTTCGCAAATTTTTTAAGAACGATACAAACACCTCGAGAATTTGTGGGAAATGAGGAGCTGTGGGCGGAATCAAGGGCCAATTCAACATTACGGGTGCATCCAAGTGGCAGCAGTGTAGCCGAGGATATCAACGATACCAGCGAACAGTCTTCGTACTACAGCGACGATAAGAGCACCGACGGTGGACACAGTGTGCAGAGGGGCTCTGGTAGTTATAGCAAGAAAAGACGTGTAACCTGGGCTAAACTTAAATTATAAACATGAAAATATTGGAAAAAGTGTACTATGACCGCTCCCACGAAGCATCATTTTCGGGCAGTGCCAAATTGCTGCACGCGGCTCGGAAGAAAAAAATCTCCGGCAAAAAGACACTACAGTGGCTTGAGTCTCAGGATGCTTACACAAAGCACAGACCTGTGAGGCGCCACTTCCCTCGGCGTTTTTATAATGTGCGCAACATTGACGATGTTTGGGAGGCTGATCTTGTAGATCTTCGCTCTATCAAGGATTACAACGATGGTTATGTTTATCTTCTCGTAGTCATAGATGTTCTTAGTAAATACGCATGGGTGGAGCCTCTACACGATAAGACAGCTACGACTGTGACTAAAGCATTTACACGTATATTATCACAAAAAGTCAGTAATGGTAGATCACCGATTTGTCTCCAGTCGGATAGAGGTAAGGAGTTTATAGGTTCCGCATTCCAGGCTTTCTTGAAGAAGAAGAACATTCAGTTTCGCGCTGCAAGAAACCCCGATATAAAAGCCGCTGTCGTGGAGCGATTTAATAGATCTCTAAAAGAAAGAATGTGGCGGTATTTCACGTACTCTAGAGAGAAACGTTACATTGACGTTCTGCAAGATATCGTCTCGGCATACAATCATGCGCACCATAGCAGTATAAAAATGGCTCCAGCCTCTGTGACGCTTGCTACAGCCGCTAGGGCTCGGGCTAATCTGGCAGAACGATACAAGGAGCCGGAACATCCCAGACCTCCTAAATACAGTGTAGGTGATATTGTACGCATCAGTAGTGCAAAGGCAGCCTTTGCAAAAGGTTACGAGAGTGGCTGGAGCAGCGAGCTATTTAAAATACACCGTGTATCATACACCAGACACCCTGTGGTATACATCTTGCGTGATCTTCAGGACGAGGATATCGACGGTATCTTTTACGAGTCTGAATTATCGAGAGTGCGAACGACCGCCGCTCAGTCCAAGAAAAATAAGAAAGGAAAATCAAAATGAAAGACGAATTTTATATTGTTTTACCTAGCAACAGCAGTATGGGGTATTACCCTGATAATAAGACAACGCGATACACTACGCATTTACCGCAGTGCTTGACTTTGCACGGTGGCTGGACTGTTTCTTTAGCTGAAATACAAATACCCCTGACGATGATGCATGTACCACCTGAGGGTGAGCAGAATTTTATCAGCTTTATAACTAATGCGGTGACGCCTGGCACGGGTGTTGACACCGACTATAAAGAAGATCGAGTCTCCATACCGCCAGGTGTGTACCGTAGTGTAGATGAATTACTCGAAACAATTAACGATATACCGCGTGTGTCAGGCCACTTGAAGTTTCAATGTGGGCGCAATGGATACGTGACAGTAACCCGCATTTGCAATAGGTGTACGAATTTGAAACACTCTTTCTTTTTTTCCGACCTATTGAACAAGATTTTAGGATTCTCCCATAACCATGGTGTCGTCGTTCGAAGTGACGCGAAGTACACTAGTGGCCGGCCGGTCTAACGAACGGGCTTCCTAATACGCTCTTCGTTTATACCGATATCTGCGAACCATACATCACCGGAGATGTGCACTCACCTCTGCTGCGGGTCGTTCCGACCGCCGTCACGGATAATTACAATTACGGGTCTGTCAAAATTAGAAACTTTTCACCACCGCGCTTCATACCGTTATTGCGCACGAGTTTTCAAACGATAACTATCGATATAAGGGATGAGTTTGGTGAGCCGATACCATTTGAGTACGGGACGTTGACGGTGACATTACACTTTCGGCGCGTAGATTGACCCGCGAAATGGATTATTACGATGCATACTTTGACCCCCAGACGGGCGGAGGTGGGAGGACGAGTTATGGCGGTATCAGTCATGTCTACATTGGGTCGCCGAACCAACGAGGTCACGGTATTGGTAGCTTCCTCGGGGGTCTCTTTCGCCGTATCATACCGCTCTTGAAACAAGGAGCTCGAACCGTAGGCAAAGAAGCGCTACGTTCTGGTATTAATGCAGCCAATGACATATTGGATAGGGGTGTTCATCCACGAGAGGCCTTTAAAACACGCATGCGTGAATCGGCCACAAATCTAAAGCGAAAAGCCGAGGAAAAAATTAATAACCTTATGCAAGGTTCAGGCTATAAAGTGGCTAAAGTTAACAAACTGCTGCATTCGATTGGCGGTAGCGCAACACGTCGTGTCGGTGTGAAAAAAAGAAAGAAGCCGTTAACGTCGAGAAAACGTTCTGCGCACGTGACGAAGAGGAGAGCAACGAAAAGGACAGCGAGAAGACGGAAGACAAAGACGAGTGACAAGAAGACGAAGAGGAGGAAAAAACCGAGGACTGTATCTGATATTTTTACCTAGACAGACAGGATTGACGAAAAATGGCGTTCTTACACGCTCATTCGTGTGAGTGTCTAAAGTCGGAGCTTGAGCTATTTACGTTGCCACCCACCCAAACCACGATTGAGGGAACACAATGGGTGTACTATAAGCCAATTTCATCGCTGACAGATAACTCGCCTATCGAATTTGTAGTGCCTGGCCAAGACGATGAGTACATTGATCTTGCGCATACTATGCTGAGTATGCGCGTTGAAATAATACCACCGCGGAAGCCTAAAGAGGGCGATCCACCTAAGGCTGGTCCCGTTAATAATTTACTGCATTCAATGTTCAATCAGATTGACGTATTCTTGAATCAGAAACTTGTATCACCGCCCAATAACGCTTACGCATACAGAGCATACATTGAAACACTCTTGAATTATGGAGATGACGCGAAGGCCTCTCATCTCACAAGTGTTCTCTGGTATAACGATTCGCACGGAGGAATGGATGATGTGGGTGATGGTAATAAAGGCCTAGTTATGCGAAGAGGTCTTATGAATGCTAGCGCCAATCAGATTGATCTCCTTGGACACCTTCACTGCGACATCTTCAATCAGGAGAGATTTTTGATAAATGGCGTTGAGATGCGTATACGCCTCGTGCGCACCAACGATGCTTTCTGCCTTATGAGCTCTTCGAAAGACTGCAGCATGAAGATCGTCGAAGCATCGCTCCTTGTACGTCGTGCCAAGATAGCACCCGGTATACTCCTAGCCCACGCAAGGGCTCTCTCCAAATCTACGGCAAAGTATCCAATGACCCGCGTAGAAGTTAAAGCAGTATCGCTGCATGCAGGTGTTCACGGTGATACTCTGGATAATATCATACTAGGACAACTGCCTAAGCGTATAATTATCGGGTTTGTCGATAATAGAGCCTGTAGTGGTGATCGCGCGCTGAATCCCTTTAACTTTCGAAATTATAAAATAAATTATCTTTCTTTGTATGCCGACGGTGTGCAGATACCGTCAAAGCCTCTGCAGCCCGACTTTGGTGTGAGAGAGCAATACGTGGATGCATATCACACATTATTCTCCGCCACGGGTATTCACTTTCTCAACCAGGGTAATTGTATTTCACGTACGGCTTACCCTAATGGTTATTGTCTATTTGCATTTGATCTAACACCCGATCTTTCGGCTAATGGTAATACTCATTGGAATTTGGTGAAACACGGCAGTGTCAGAATAGAGGTCCGTTTCGAAGAAGCTCTAAATTCAACGGTTAACTGTATTGTGTATGCAGAATATGATAATGTGTTGGAGATTGACTCGTCCCGACAAGTGATTGTAGATTTCAGCGGATAGTGAACTATTTCGGCTGAGCCTTCAGTATTCTCCGAGAACTCGAGGCGACAGGTCGCATCATGGCTGTTGTAATTGATATACAGAGTCTAAAGGATAAATTCAATCATTTTACACCGAAAGAAGTGGCTGTCACCTCGGTGCATTCAACATACTTTGGTCACTGGATAGTAAAACAGCCCTATGCCCATGACGACCTATCACCTGCTATAAAAAGGCAAAATACGTGGCTGCAGAGCAACCATCACGGTATTGCATGGTCTGAAGGCGATACATCTGTGCAAGCGATCGAGCTTATTCTGAAGAAAATTGCTTCAGAAGTTGATCGAATATTCACCAGAGGCTCCGACAAAGCATCATACCTGGCAAGACTCACAGGGTGTTTTATCATAAATTTGGAAGAAGACGACGAAGTACCATCATTCCATAACCTACCGACGGGTAATACACGCTGTATATATCACGGACTGTTGCGCAAAAACCACACATATAAGTGTGCTCTAGACAACGCAACAAAGATCAAAGCGTGGCTCTGTCATAGTGATCGCTTCGATTCTTTGTGGGAATATCGCACTACTACTAGCTGGATGGTTGGCTTGTCAGAGTGTGCTACTGAAGAAAAACCCTCTGCTGCTACTGCTGCTGTCCGCTGTTATGAACAGCCTTCAAATTTTACAGTCTCTCCGGAACATAAAGGATCATACAGTAGGCGTGTATCCGGCAGATCGTATCCCGAAGGTGTGGACGAAACCGACAGCCATCGTTGTTAATACCGATGGACACAAGTTACCCGGGACCCACTGGGTCGCCATGTACGTCGATCGAAATAGTCATGGATGGTTCTTCGACAGCTACGGTCTCCCGCCAATCATCCCACAGCACCTCATACGGCTCCGAAGAAACTGCAAATTCTTCCGATGCAACACTATTCAACTTCAAGGTCCGGATTCGCAATGCTGCGGACAGTATTGCGTTATGTTTCTTCATTATATGTGTACTGGCCTCGGCATTAATAAGTTTAGAAATGTATTTTCAAATAATTTGTCAAGAAACGATTCAATAGTCTATGATTATTATAATGCATTCATCAATAATCGCAAATTTAAGTCGCAGGGTAAAACTTTCAGTATGGGGGCTGCCGTAGGTGGCAGCTACAAAATAAATAACTTTAGTGATAAGTGTTTGCATTGCATACAGGGCTGTTGGCCCCGTGCTCGTGTATTCTGAATATTATGCTTATAAAATAAAAATAAAAAATAAAGAATTCCGTTTTCTCTACCCACTCTGTTTCCCCGATACCACTCAAAAAATTTATTTCAGCAGATATTATATTTCTTCTTGGAATCGGTTTTCGGGCTGCTAAAAAAGCTGATTTCAACAGATATTATATTTCTTCTTCTTGGAATCGGATCTGTATCCCGATATCACAAAAGACACACGCCAGCAGATATTATATTTCTTCTTGGAATCGGTTTTCGGGCTGTTAAAAAGCTGATTTCAACAGATATTATATTTCTTCTTGTAATCGGATCTGTATCCCGATATCACAAAAAGACACACGCAGCCAGAGACCTTTTCGAGTTGCTGAAAAAGCTGATTTCAGCAGATATTATATTTCTTTTTGGGCTCGATGTGAGAAAGCGTCATGAATCGCGAATTACCTGCGGGGAAAGCGGAAACAGTGCTCATTCCCGAACAGACCTGTGGGAAGACATCAGTCGTGATCGAGCAGCGAAAGAAGTCTCGTGCAAGCTATCTGTCTCCGTTGACGTTAATGCAAAGGAAACGAATCGAGCTAAAAGTGCGCATAGAAAGACACTTGCACGATATTGCAAAATTAAAATCAGTGATACGTGCAAGATCAGAGTTTCGACGTGTGATACGACGGCTAGAAGAACTCAATCTCCATAATGGATCTTACGCAAATCAACAAAGTGGGCATGCTTGCGTCGTTTCTGCCAATCAAAAAACTATCCGAGTTGGCTCTCGAGAGAAACTACGGCGTCACTGACATAAGGTGTGTAAAAACATCATTTGGCCCGAGGATTACCATCGACATTGAGGAAACATTTACTTGCTACCACCCAGCGAGATTCGCCAAGGCCTTCGAGGATGACGCCAATCTGCTGCACCAGATGACTGCTGCTGCGCATGAGAAAAAACTGCTCATGCAGTACTACGGGACAAGGTATAATAACCTGGAGTTCAAGCCCGTTCGCCCAACGGAGAGCTCATAGTTATTGAGTATGAGCTGCTGTGGTCAATCTTATTCTTGGGAGTTGGATAATTCAACATTACCGGGAGAAGAAGAAGAAGACGTTGCTCCAGTCAAAGCCAACAACATCCATAATAGTTATAATATATTATCGTGCTTGGCTCATGTACAAATAAATAACAGATTATCGATAAAATTGATTTATTTCTTCTTTTATACGATGCAAAATATACTCTCAACGCCGATCCCCTCTAGTTGCCTAAAATGTACACGTAGCAATATTTTAATCATAAACCTGGAGGGGATAGTCCATCATCCCGTCACCGGCGGTAGCAAAAATGTGCTCTTGGCACAGTTGCGTTCACGTTGTTGCAGAATGAACGGTTACTCGACGGCGGTACAGAAAGTAATACAAATAATCACGATTTGCATCGTTGAAAAATTATATCAGGAATTGGAGGAGGTGCAAACAGCGGTGGATGGAGAACGTTGGTCGCAACGCTGCACAGCAGGCGTTTCGATAATAAATTCCTATCTGGAATATTTGGATCCTTCGACGGTGTTTTATCAGGGAATAAGTGCACGGGTGGAATATTTGGAGGCTGTCCAGTTCCAGTTAGATTAAAAAATGAAGAGACGCATCCTGTTTCAATCTGCACGTGCAATATTGCTGACGATTGCTGCTGTGTGATAACAACTTCAGCGCAGCTCAGTCTTCTGCCGTCTGCTGAGAGCGTAAAACGTGTTCACGGGTTTCAACGACAATATGCACTGTCCACATCAGGTGTTTGATGTACCCGGTACAGATCTGGTGTTTGATATTCTGTTGTGACCGCCAACTTTTCCCGAACCTCCGAAGATTGAGTTTCGGCCACCAACGGCGTGCTCCTCGACCGTTTTATTTAATTAATTGGGCGCCAGCCGATTACCTGCTGAATCGGCACGGTTGGTACCGATGTCCTTGGGAAAACACGCGCTCTCACTGCTCCGGCAGCTGCAGCTAGGCGAGGGTAGAGGGGTGAGGGCGGTGAAAATTTGCTCAATTCCGCACAAAACGGTACACAGAAAATAACGAACGAAAATTATCCGGCCGAAGCCACTCGATTTATTATAAACACCACAAGAACAAACCCGCGTACAAGATCGTCCCTACTAAATTCGCCCCGGCTACTCAGTTCACCGGCTTGAATTGATACGCGTGACAGAAAAAGAAACTGGCCCGACAAAAGAGGAAAAAAATAATACAAGGTTAAATAATAAAATAAAGGAAATCAGATGAACAAACAAAAAAAATAATGGGAAAATAAATTATAAAACAATACCAAGAAAAAGTTTGCAAGAAAGATCACGGGCCAGGCCTAACTCCCCTACTAATTGTCGTTATCGGCCGGACTGTACCGCCGAACGCTCGTCGTCGTCGCACGAGAGGCGATCTTCCGCCGCGCACACTCGCACACACAATCCCGGCGTGCAGGCTGCACCTCGCGAACGATTTTGGAGCGGTACCGGGTGAAAATTCGAAGACACAACGAAACAAACCACAAACAATGAATAAACGCCGGCGGCGGCTTCGAGACCCGTGTCTCTTTTTATCGCGATGCTTCTTCGACGTCCTCGGCCGCTAGGAAAAGCCTACGTTTAATGACCC
The DNA here is from genome assembly GCA_917499995.1 of Ichneumon xanthorius. Taxonomy (NCBI): domain Eukaryota; kingdom Metazoa; phylum Arthropoda; class Insecta; order Hymenoptera; family Ichneumonidae; genus Ichneumon; species Ichneumon xanthorius. Next base: position 1,668,210 of record CAKJTD010000103.1, read on the forward strand.
GCGCGAGCTCGAAACCCACACGCCGCGAAACACACACACACGCACTCTCCTCCGCTTTACACAAATTTCGCGCAGGCGATCTCTCCGATTTTACGGTGCCGGTACGGCGAGAGGCCGTCCAATACCCGGCACTTATGATCCACAAAAGACGTTAAAAAGAAACGACAGAAAATTTCCCCAAGAAAAATTAAACAAGAAAATAAATATTCGCCGGAAACATAAGCATGAGTTTTTGCCCGGGACGGAACTCCACGCCGCGATCGAGTCGCGGGCACGCTCGATATAATGCGCGCAAACCGATGATAGATCGCGTGTCCGACAATTTACCCCAGAATCAAAAGTCTTACCGCAAAAGATGGAAAGAAACAGATCCGGAAAACTCCTTGCCGGTACCGATTATTCCTCCGTCCTTCCAAGGTAACCGGGACAAGAAATGGTCCGTCTACGGCTCGGCACGATTAATTCTCCGCCTCGATGGTGGTCACACAATCGTCAATTTCACCCGATAGCACGGCGAGCACACGCGTCCTATCCTCGTCGCTTCACAAAAGAGAGTCCTCGCCTAATTTTCGGAGCCGTGCTCGCCGCCTCGCTCGCGTTCTCTCTCGCTCCCCACTTTTCCCGATTTCTGTCAGGCGTCCGGTACCTGGCGCCTCTCCCGACAATGCCTACCTCGCGTAACTAATTCGACGCGCGCGACCTATATTCGAATTCGCTGCTTATCGGCTATATGGGTCACGCATCGAAGCTCGGTGTCCTCCGTCGGATCGGCGGTACCGCTGGTACCCATAGACTGCATCCGTCAGGCTGCGACTCACGGAAATCCTGCGCCCAAGACAGTGCAGCGTAGATGGAAAGCCAAGCGTAAGCGTGCAAGCGTGCGACAGAGTAAAACCATGCCATTGACAGTCCGTAGTGGTGGTCAGCTCAGCTCCAGATGGTCCGGAAAAATAATAAAAATAAATCCCTGGGGAATTAATAATTTGTTTTCGCAATAATCTTTCGCCCTTGAGATCGCCTGAGACTCCCAGCGACGCGATAGGCCCCGTGTGCTCGCCAAAACTCGTAGTTAACGAGGATCTGGGACGCGACCGAAAAATACCGCGTCACAACGATTCCCCCCTCCGGCAAGGCCGTCCTCGGCCGTAAAACCTCTGACTCGGGGTCGGACAGGGAAAAACAAAATTCGACGGGCGATGTCAGTTCAGTCCCAGAGGATCTCAAGGCGTCGATAAATAAAATAAACAGAAAAATGCACAGAGAGATGGCATGCGAGCGAAAAAAAACGAACATCGATGCGTTAGCAATACTTTTATTTCGGCTACAAAGCCCGTAGCATTCGGCAAACCTCCTCGTGTCGAAACCGGCGATAAATCGAGGGCGCAACAAAAAAAACAAAAATATTTACAAAACGCCAAAAAAAACGGAAATATACGGATCGCTTTTCCTTGTGTCGAAGCGTGCGATAAATCAAGGAGTCGGGGGAAAAAAAAAAAAAAAAATAAAATTAAAAAAAAAAAATAAAAATAAAAGGAAACAGAAAAATGATTCGATCCTCGACGTCGACTCAGTCCTCGTCACTCGAATCGGTATCTTCCCTCCGGGCAACCTCCAGCTCGGTCTGGCCCTCGAGCTCGGCTCTCTCCGACTCTCGTCGCTGCTGCTCCAGCAGCCTCGGATCTCGCGTCGCAGCGTTGAAGGTTCCGCCCGCGGAGTGCCACCAGGGGCTACATCTCGGGCAATCGGACATTGTGTAGCCGTCCCGTCCGCAATTGAAGCAAAACAGATCTTCTCGTAGTGGAATTTTGCATTTACGGCGACGGTGCCCGATCCCGCCGCAGTTAAAACAGCGAGCCGAGGTCGTCCCGGAACGCGGTCGAGGGAGGACTCCCGTCGGTGGACGTGCCACTTCTTGAGTCGCGGGTGGTCCAGGTCGTCGAACGGCCCCTCGGCCGATCGGAAGAGCTCCTGCCCGCCCTGGAGGAGTTGGCTGGGGTCCTTCCTGGACGCGTCTCACCGAGCGTCCCCTTCCCTGTTCAGCCGGAGACAACCGGGACCGTCCACGGGGCTCGTCCGGCCCGTACGGGCTCCAAAGATGCCCGAAGAACGGCAGCGGGGGTGGCAAAACCGCCTCCGGCGCCGTACAGGAAAAGCCCGCGATGGCCACAGTTCCCTCCTCGGTTCCGTCGATCGCTCCCTCCGCTCCATGTCCACCGGTCGCGACTCCCTCGGACTCGCACTGCTCGCTCGAGGTCTCCGCCGCCTCGCACACCTCGCTCGAGGTCTCCTCCGACTCCGATTCGTCGACCTCCTCTTCCCACCGCTCCAAAATTCCTCGCACGATGGGACCGGCGTGGCGCACTCCCCGGATGGGCTGCGAGAAGTCAGCGGCGTCGTAGGCGTCTGCGAGGAGTCGGTGTATCTCCGACGCGAGAGCTCTCTCGGGTGTCGCCCTCCTCGCCGACAGGGCTCGGTGGAGCATCGGCCCCAGTAGGGCAATCAGCCGCGCCGCCTCCTCCGGTGTCATGTCTATAGAGCGGAGCATGGTAAACCTTTAGATCCTCGACGGACGTTTTACCGACGATTTTACCCGTTTCGTCCGAAAGCTCGAGAACCACGGGAGATATTATCCGGGATACAATAAACGGTCCGAAATATTTAGTCGCGAGCTTCGCGGCGATGTGTTGAGTGGCCGAGGACAGTACACGCTGACGTCGCCATACTTTATCGCCGAGCGCGAAATTCGGTACCGAGCGATGCTTATTATATTGAGCGGATTGCCTCTGGTACGCCTCCTCGAGATCGTAACGTACCTTCTCGCGTAACGCTTCCAATTCACGCATGTGAACGGACCAATCATCGCGGGACAACGGAACCAAGACTTTATTCCCTCCCTCACGTCGGTAAAAATGATGAGGGCGAGGCATTCTTCCCAGATTTAAATAGGCCGGACTATTATCGATAGAGGAATGATGCGCGGTGTTAAAAGCAAACCGAAATTCAGATAGATGTGCGTCCCAGGTTCTGTGATCGTTTTTGATAAAGGCTACTATCATCGTCTTTAACACCCGATTCACTCGCTCGACCGGGTTCGCCTGAGGGTGATAGCGAGGGGTCGTGGCGTGGCAAATGCCATACTCCTCGGCTAAAGCCCACAAACTCCGATTTACAAATTCGGTACCGTTGTCAGTCAGAAGGACTTCCGGTGTTCCCCAACGCGAAAAAACGAGCTCCTCGAGCGCCTCTTTAATTTTTATCCCGGTAGCCTTCCTGAGGGGACAGCACTCCACCCATTTGCTAAATAAGTCTTGAATGACCAACACCTATGCGTAGCCCGAGCGGCTTGGAGGAAAAGGTCCCATAATGTCCGCGGCCACGACTGTCCACGGCCCCTCAACAACTCGTCGGCCCATCATACCCAAAGGCGGACGCTGCACGGATTTCGTGCGCTGACACACCTCGCAACGCTGTACGTAACGCGCGACCTCGGCATATAATCGCGGCCAATAATATGAATAAACGACTCGACGAAAAGTTTTATCGGTACCGAGATGGCCCGCTTGCGGCGCATCGTGACTCTCTCGCAACACTCGCTCCCGTGCCGCTTTAGGAACCACTAGCTTCCACTCCGAGTCTTCCATCCCCGCCGGAAGTCGGCGCTCGGTACGACGGCGCACGTACATCCTCGTCCCGTCAATTCTCCAATCCGGGAATCGTTCTGGATTCTCTGTGATTTCCCGATGTCGTCGGACGAACCAGGGATCCTCTAGCTCTTCGGGCGATAATTCCGGTACCGTTTCGTCCATCATCACCCAGATTTCTTCGCAGACTCGAGGCTCGGCAATAGCTTCCGGTTCCTCGGACGGTGTCGACTCGAACATCCGCGAAAGCGCGTCAGGTACGTGATTCAAAGCACCCTGACGGTGAACGACTTCAAAATCGTACCGCATCATGCTAAGCGCCCACCTCGAGAGTCGACCCGTCGGATCTTTTAAATTCCGCAGCCACTGCAGGCTGGCGTGATCCGTAATCACTCGAAATCGGTACCCATCCAAATACATCCGAAATTTATCGACCGCCCATAGAATCGCCAAGCACTCCTGCTCAGTCACGGTATAATTCCTCTCGGCGCTCGACAAGGTCCGACTGGCAAAGGCGATGGGATGCTCGACGCCATCGGTCTCTTGTGTTAAGACGGCTCCGAGCCCTATGCTGCTGGCGTCGGTCTGCAGCGTAAACTGCCTCGAAAAATCGGGTCTTGCCAGAGTCGGGGGAGATGTCAAAGCTTCCTTCAGGGCATCAAAACTTGTCTGTTGTTCCTCGCCCCAGACCCATGCCTGTTTCTTCCGGGTCAATCGTGTCAGTGGCTCAGCGACGGTCGCAAAATTGGGTATAAATCTCCGGTACCAGGATGTCATTCCCAGAAACCGTCGAATCTGTGCGATGCTCTTCGGCGCGGGATATCCTTTTATCGCGACAGTCTTTTCGGCGTCCACTCGCAATCCCTCGCGATTCACCACGAAGCCCAGATATTTAACCTCGCGGCAGCAGAAATCGCATTTCTTCGGGTTGATTAATAATCCTGCCGACAAAATGCGATCGAAAACGTCGGCTAAGATTTTCAGATGGTCGGCGAAGGTTTCCGAAATAACGATTACATCGTCCAGGTAGGCGAATGCGTGCGGCTCCATTGCGGGACCGATAAGTCGGTCCAGCAAACGCTGAAATGTCGCCGGCGCATTCGTGAGCCCGAACGGCATGCGTCGGAACTGAAATAGTCCTTTCCCTGGTACCGTGAAAGCAGTAATTTCGCGAGAATCCTCGGCCAGCGGAATCTGATGAAAGGCCTTGCTTAGATCAATCGTCGAAATATACCGTGCTGTGCGAAGTCGATCGAGAATGTAGTCCATCCGGGGTAAAGGATATGCATCCTTTTTCGTCACATCGTTCACCTTCCGGAGGTCTAGACAAAATCGGTATTTTTCTCCCTGTTTCACCATGAGGACGGGGCTGCTCCAATCGCTCGGGGAAGGCTCGATCACGCCAGCGGCCAGCATTCGGTCCACCTCGTCGTACATGGCTCGCATAACAATCGGCGTGACCGGATAATAACGTTGTTTGATGGGAGCATGATTCCCCACCTCCAATCGATGCTCGATGAGCGCGGTTACTCCAGGTGCGTTTCGAAGTCGCGGGATGTGTTCCTGAAGAAAGCACTCGAGCCTCTTCGCCTCGTCAGCCGTCAAATCCGAGATGGGAGCGCAAAAATCGACGCGATCGGGACCGTCGACTGTCGCGAAACGGAATTGGTTCGTGGGTTCTCCGCTAAAATACCATACGCGACGAACATGGTCTACAACAATTTGCAAACGTGCGAGTGAATCTAAACCCAGTAGTAACGGTACCGGCAAGACTTCACTAACCCGAGCCACAAGGGTTTGCTCGCGCTCTTGAAGCTTAACCGGAAACTCGACCGATTCGTTGCAAATTATTTCTGCACCGTTCGCAATGATACACGGACGGTCCGGTGTTCTCGTCCGTAGAAATCCCTTCCGCGCGGTTAACACGAGTCCTTCGGGACCAATATAGGTGCTCGTTGCGCCACTGTCGACGACGGCGGGAAGTACTTCCCCGAAAAAGTCGAGCAAGACCACGAGCACAGTTCGCGGTGCGTCAGGGTCCCTCACAGCGTGGCATAAATCGTTCCAAAGGCTCGGAGAAATTATTGGTACCGCGGCAGGGGCCTTTTCCGAGGTCGAAGGAATCGTAGCGGCCTCTAACGACGATTCCCGTCCGCGTTTCCCTTGCACTCATGAGGGGTGCGTGTCGTCTCTCCCTCCTTGCCACAATTATAGCATCGAAGTCGCCTCGGTGCCGTACATCCACGCGACAAATGTCCTTGTTGGCTGCAATTGAAGCAAATAATCGGTGGTCGCGTCGTCGGTGCATCCGATGGTCCATTCGCCTCTCCTGGTCCCGGTGTAAAGGGAAGAGCCGTGGCCGACGCCGTCGCAGGCGCACCAGGTGACCGGGCGACAGTGCGAGTCGCCTCCGGAGGTCTTGTCGGAGTTCGAGCCCGTGCGGCCGTGGCTGGTCTTGAGGCCAATGCGGATCTCGGTGGAGTCGTCGGTACCGAGCTGACTCTGGTACCTGCGGCAGGCTGCACGTAATAGCAGGGGTGCGAGCTCTGAACGCGGGGGTAACTGTCCTCGCGCGCAGGCTGCTCACACTCATGGCAAAGGCATTCGCCGTGCCTTGACTTTCCCGAATCCGCGTCTGCAATCGTAAACCCGACCGCTCTCGCCCTCGGCTTCTGTGTCGGCGGATGGTAAGCCAGATCGGGATACAGAGAGCTCTCCGGCGTGGGGGGAGCGTGGTAATATTGTCCGGCCCGATAACTCCTCTCCGCCATGGTCGCCATCCTCTCCAGCGACTCAAAGGTGTTGACGTCCGCTCGCATTATGGCTATCTGCAGCCGAGGCAACATGTTGCGATGGGCATAGTCGAGCTGCTCTGACTCTCGCATCGGCGGTACCACACGTTCAAACATCGCCCTTAAGCAAGTGAGGAAATCGGATACGGGCTCTTCAGCGCCCTGCGTGCGTCGTAAAATTTCTTCGCGTAGCGAGAACTGCAGGGTCGGGTCGCAGAATCTCGTGCGAAAAGCCGCCTCGCACTCCGCCCAGGTGGGATAACGTATCCTCCCGCTCCGGAACCATATACGTGCGATGCCCGACAAAAAGAATGGAATGCAGCTAAGTAAATCGGCGTCGGAAACCGGTACCAATCGACGCCCTTCCTCGATACGAGACAGAAATTCCTCAACGTCTTCGCCGCGTGCTCCCGAAAATTTCAAATCCCATTTACGCATGGTATTATAAGCGTTCATCCCGGTATTCAGGGATTCTTGACTGCCGCGGCCGTAACCCGCGGATCCCGATCGCGAATCGGCGGAAAAACGGCTGTAACCCGATGGACCGTGTCGGGATTCGTCGAGATCGCGATCGCTCCCCGCTATACCGTACCGAGAGTCATCGATGTCGCGACCGTAACCCGAATAATTTCCCCTCGGGTCAGGTCGGCCGTGTCTCCAAGCCTCCGATGCCTCTCGCGGGATCGGCGAAGATCGGTGTGGCATCCTTGATTCGGCGGCAAAACTCACGGTTCGCCCTCCCGACGGGACACGGTCCGGGCGAGCGCCTCCCGGGAAACGCGGAGCGCCGCTTGTAAAGTGCGGAGGCCGAAATGGTGGTACTTCCGGTCCCGGACTCGGCCACTGATACTCCACCGGGTACATCGGCTCGGGTGGAGATGGATTTACAAACCGACCCGAAGGCTGTGCGAATACCGGCACGATTCGATTAAAATGAGCGACGTTAATCGGCGGTCGACCCGTCGTATAACCCGGTACCGGACGGTTAAAATTTTCGAAGCGTCGCGGTGCCTCCATATCATCGATGTGAGGTCGTCCGTTGGTCTCGTGACTTGAAGCGCGGTAATCCGACGCGTTCACCACGGCGTGATTGTTCGCGGAAGCTTCTTCCCCACGGTTGTCTCTTAGGTTCGCTGAGGACGGGCGGCGGCAAGACGCATGCCCTACCGTCGGACGTCCTTCCGCTGAGCCATCCTCCGGGCGATCACGTGAAGATCCTAATTCGAGGCTGCGAGCGGCCTCGGAACGGGCAGGCCTCTGGCCACTGGGCCTCTCGCGTTCCGGGGAAATCGAGATGGCCACGCTCCCATTTCCGGTACCGATCCCCGATGTCCCTTGCGACCGTCCGTTGCCGAACATCGTTTGATTGACATCCATGTGAGCTATGGGGAGCATAGCCTCATACAGGCGTGCGACCAGCAACTGTCGCGTCCCCTCTAGGGACAATCCGCGGGTCTCGAGCTCAAATCGCAGATGATCGTCCGAAAGTCGCTCCAATTCTCGTAAAAGCCGAGCTCCATGTCGATACGTCTCCATGTCGTGAGAAATTAAGCGTGGCAAAAGCGAAAGCGAGAGTGAGAGAAAGCCACGAAGCGTAAGCGCAAAAATAAATTAAGCAATAGCAAAGCGAAACGATAACTTATTACCGGTGGTAGAAGAGCAGCGGATCAGCGCAGTATCGAAAAGAAATCCCCGGCAATATCGTCAAGTTAGAATAAAATAATTGCAATTACAAGTTTGAGAATAAAAATAAACACAAAAAAAAAATAAATCGATAAAATCCGTAAATAGTCACGAAAGGTTGAGCAAATAAAAATACCCAGGAAGAAAAATAATAAAAAAACGTTAATAAGTAAAAAAAACAATAAACCCGAACGTCAATGATTAGTCAGCAAGTAAAAATAAAAGAATTGGTCACTAAATAAAACTAGAAATGATCAGTCGGTAAATAAAGGTAGAAATAATTAGTCAATAAATACAAGTAAAAATAGTAATCAATGAATAAATCTAAGCTAGGGAGTCAGTAAACAAAATATCTTTAGTGGTCAATAATTTTTTTCCCTAAAATCAAAAATAAAAGAGAACCGATAAAAGAAGCTAAAATGTCAATAGACGACCAAGAAAATTCAAAAACCAATAAATAAATAAATAACTACAAATGGAGATAAAACCCCAAACAAAACACTGCGCTGACCGCCCAATTGACACGGAAACACCGAGGTCACGGCTTAAGCTAACACCTACCGGTGGATGTCCGAGCGGGATGTGTCAGCGCACCTGGAACAAATATAAAGGCGAAAATCCGCCGAAAATCTCGACTTTCCCCAGGCAGCGTGGTCCGCGCCACGGGGAAAAAAAATCGAGCTCCGGACGAGCCAAGCAAAATTCACAAAATAATCATACACAATAAATAATCATAAACAAAATAATCATAAATACGCATAACCATTTCCGCAAACAAATCTTACAGGCTATCAGAAGCCGCAGAGCCGCTCGGCTGGGATGAACTCGGCAGCGGCGAACCCCACGGTACCCAAAATCGAGATCGGAAAGAAAACAATTAGCCCACCGGGGCACGCATCGATTCGCGGACAGCGTCGACCAAAGAGGGAGCAAAATGGGAAAAACCCAGAAAATAACAAAAAAAATTGAACAGAAAATAAGCCAGAAAACAAAAATAAAGATAAAAGAGAAAATCGATAATAGGAGAAAAGAATGATAACAGAAGAAATCAAAAAAAATAAGCTGCACGCAAAGTCAAGAAAATAACCGAAAAGTGGAAATTAGAAAGAATAACGAAAATAATAGAAAAATTAAATTAAACGGAAAAGCGAAAATAATAAAACCGAAATTAAATGGAAAACAAAGATGATAAAAAAAAAAGAAAACGAGCGAAAAATCGAAAATAACAGAAAATATAAAACTGAGTAAAAATCAAAAGCGCAAGGGAAGAAACAATAAATAATAAGAAACCCTTCCAATCCGTCCACGCGCCCGACACGTCGCGCGCGAACCGCGTAGGCTTCCGAGCGCCAAGTCCGCTGACCCCAATTGCCCACGGCCTTGACCACCCGAAATATTCAGCTATAATATTAGCGTGACAATGCTAACTCGGAACGATGCTGGAACTCGCGCAAAATGTCCAAAATCCGAGCCCCAGCCGAGCAACCGATCAGCGCAAACACGCAAAAAAATGTAAACACGCCCGGCGAGCGAAGACGCGAAGCGGTACAGTCCGTGCCAAAAGTTCCACGCACGGCCTAACTCCTCGCGGCAAACGGTACCGGAGCGCAAAATCCACAATCCACAAAACTAGACAATAAATAAATTACGCAACCATCCACAGTTCCTTAAGCAATAAATAAATTAAAAGTTAACCGCAAATAGTCAATTAATAAAAACACGAACAAATAGAAAAGTCAAGAAAAATAAAATTAATCAATTAAGTCGAAAAGTCACGAAAGATAAAATAAATAGATTAAAACGAGAAGTCAAGAAAGGTAAAATAACTAAATTAAATTGAAAAGTCAGGAAAATGAAATAAGTTAATTAAATTAAAAGGTCAATAGGATAAAATAAATAAATCAAGTTAAAGAGTCAAGAAAATAGAATAATCAAATTCAATTAAAAAGTCAAGAAAATAAAATAAATAAATTAAATTAGAGCAAAAAAGTCAAGAAATCAAATACGAATAACTATATCTAATAACATCAAATAGTCAAACGATTAAATCGCACGAAAAAAAAACAATTTAAACAACAAAACTATTGCAAGATTTTCACCTCGGGCCCCACGTTGGGCGCCACTTGTGACCGCCAACTTTTCCCGAACCTCCGAAGATTGAGTTTCGGCCACCAACGGCGTGCTCCTCGACCGTTTTATTTAATTAATTGGGCGCCAGCCGATTACCTGCTGAATCGGCACGGTCGGTACCGATGTCCTTGGGAAAACACGCGCTCTCACTGCTCCGGCAGCTGCAGCTAGGCGAGGGTAGAGGGGTGAGGGCGGTGAAAATTTGCTCAATTCCGCACAAAACGGTACACAGAAAATAACGAACGAAAATTATCTGGCCGAAGCCACTCGATTTATTATAAACACCACAAGAACAAACCCGCGTACAAGATCGTCCCTACTAAATTCGCCCCGGCTACTCAGTTCACCGGCTTGAATTGATACGCGTGACAGAAAAAGAAACTGGCCCGACAAAAGAGGAAAAAAATAATACAAGGTTAAATAATAAAATAAAGGAAATCAGATGAACAAACAAAAAAAATAATGGGAAAATAAATTATAAAACAATACCAAGAAAAAGTTTGCAAGAAAGATCACGGGCCAGGCCTAACTCCCCTACTAATTGTCGTTATCGGCCGGACTGTACCGCCGAACGCTCGTCGTCGTCGCACGAGAGGCGATCTTCCGCCGCGCACACTCGCACACACAATCCCGGCGTGCAGGCTGCACCTCGCGAACGATTTTGGAGCGGTACCGGGTGAAAATTCGAAGACACAACGAAACAAACCACAAACAATGAATAAACGCCGGCGGCGGCTTCGAGACCCGTGTCTCTTTTTATCGCGATGCTTCTTCGACGTCCTCGGCCGCGAGGAAAAGCCTACGTTTAATGACCCGCGCGAGCTCGAAACCCACACGCCGCGAAACACACACACACGCACTCTCCTCCGCTTTACACAAATTTCGCGCAGGCGATCTCTCCGATTTTACGGTGCCGGTACGGCGAGAGGCCGTCCAATACCCGGCACTTATGATCCACGAAAGACGTTAAAAAGAAACGACAGAAAATTTCCCCAAGAAAAATTAAACAAGAAAATAAATATTCGCCGGAAACATAAGCATGAGTTTTTGCCCGGGACGGAACTCCACGCCGCGATCGAGTCGCGGGCACGCTCGATATAATGCGCGCAAACCGATGATAGATCGCGTGTCCGACAATTTACCCCAGAATCAAAAGTCTTACCGCAAAAGATGGAAAGAAACAGATCCGGAAAACTCCTTGCCGGTACCGATTATTCCTCCGTCCTTCCAAGGTAACCGGGACAAGAAATGGTCCGTCTACGGCTCGGCACGATTAATTCTCCGCCTCGATGGTGGTCACACAATCGTCAATTTCACCCGATAGCACGGCGAGCACACGCGTCCTATCCTCGTCGCTTCACAAAGGAGAGTCCTCGCCTAATTTTCGGAGCCGTGCTCGCCGCCTTGCTCGCGTTCTCTCTCGCTCCCCACTTTTCCCGATTTCTGTCAGGCGTCCGGTACCTGGCGCCTCTCCCGACAATGCCTACCTCGCGTAACTAATTCGACGCGCGCGACCTATATTCGAATTCGCTGCTTATCGGCTATATGGGTCACGCATCGAAGCTCGGTGTCCTCCGTCGGATCGGCGGTACCGCTGGTACCCATAGACTGCATCCGTCAGGCTGCGACTCACGGAAATCCTGCGCCCAAGACAGTGCAGCGTAGATGGAAAGCCAAGCGTAAGCGTGCAAGCGTGCGACAGAGTAAAACCATGCCATTGACAGTCCGTAGTGGTGGTCAGCTCAGCTCCAGATGGTGCGGAAAAATAATAAAAATAAATCCCTGGGGAATTAATAATTTGTTTTCGCAATAATCTTTCGCCCTTGAGATCGCCTGAGACTCCCAGCGACGCGATAGGCCCCGTGTGCTCGCCAAAACTCGTAGTTAACGAGGATCTGGGACGCGACCGAAAAATACCGCGTCACGCCGTATTTAAAAGATATGAATGGTGAATTATTGCCGAAAGAGGTGTGTGTGGGTTCGGTGGATAAACCACAGCGTCGAATGCTGTGGATGGTCTCTCCACCTTATATCATCGAGGTATTGTCGCCCCGGATACGAAGAATAAATAATTGGCGGACTAAGTACATCCACGGTATACACTGGCTGAGTGGCTGGCTGCATAATAATGGCGTCACGCTCACTGAACTGTATAAAGAATTACGCGAAATTGCGAAAAGTGTTGGCGAGCAATCTCGACTGTACGCGGTAGGTGAGCCGACTGTACAAATCTTAGAACAGGCCACAGGACGCAAAATCGTAAACTTAAGCGAACGCGCCGATTGCCCATCACTCGATGTGCCGCCGTCGAAGACAGCAAAAGTGTGCTCGTGGCATTGTTTCCTACAGACGGAGTCCAGAGGCGCTCAGTGTGCTCTACGGAACGTTAAAACACTCCAGCGTTACCTTAACGCGGTCCCACTTCGAAGATCTTCTTCTTCTTTTCGTTAACCCGTAAAGTGAATTATGTATTTGAAAAAATTGTCGAAGCTCAATGACACCGGTCGCGTACCGTCCCACCTACCATATAAAAGGATTGCGGAACTGGAACTTCAGAAGATATATAGAGTCTCAAGAATGAGGATGGTCAACACCAAACACGGGAGACAAGTGATTGCCGATATAGGTTTGGATTTCAGTGTCTTCATGCCCCTAAGGGTTAGTTTCTTTCTGAACCATAATGACGAAGTGTTCGACGAGATAGCAGAAGTTTGTGAAAAAAAGAGTGTAGGGCTGCGGTATTTGGGCTCCATATATAATCGTATTGAATTCATCGATCTAAACTGTGCATGAAACCTAACTTTAAGAAATATGTAACTCTGTGCATAATAAAAAAAAAAAAAAAAAAAGTGGTGCACTATGGCGACAGCTCACACGCACACCCTCTCACTCTCACACCCACAACCTCCAACACTCTGTGCTGGAGGAGTGGGGGTAAGAGTGGGGCTGCTGCGGAACCTATCCCCACTCTTACCCCCACCATCACCTCGAACTACGCTCTCAACGGGGCTCGAGGAGTGGGGATAGGAGTGGGGATAAGAGTGGGGGTCGCCATAGTGCACCGCTAACTTGAAAAAAATCAAATAATGAAAATTAATAAAATTTTAATTGACTAAAAATTATTTTTATATTATTTCATATATAAGGCTGGTTTATCTATTTATCTGTTGTGCATGAAACACCTACCTCTGGCTTCAGCAACAAGACCCCTGATGCATGGGGCATCTTCTAGACCCCGGCGTTGCAACTCCTTAAACACACACATTACCACGCACTGTCCGTTTAATATACCTCTATTATATGCTATGGCTATAGCACGTAGAGGTGACCACCATATAATATATCGTAGGCGGCTTAAAAGTCTCTCGCCCGATAAATCCCGTAACTCTTCGCACCACTGATCATTGCAGCGGCGTCTGAGATGAATACTGCGCAACTTAACTAATTTTAAAAAGCCGCGAATACTCGCGCGAACTGCGTAATCTGTCATTATCAATCGGCGATGTAGAGCTCTCGTTGGTTGTCTTATGACTGACCAGCCGATTGACTCAATTCTATATTTCCGAGTGATATGTGACGGTTCCGTAGCATAAAGACTTATGTTCAAAATTTTATTGATTTGCACTTTTTTCATACCTATAATAACGCGTGATCGCGAGCGTGCAAATAAAATTTCTCACGATATTCCGCGAGATATATGATACGGGTATAGACAGCTCCGTATAAAAGATTTACCCACGGTTTGATTCCGTGGTGTCATATGAATGCTTCATCCGGTTCTCGTATGAACGCTTCATCCGGTTGACTAAATTCATCCATTACCTATACACATGCGTCGTATCACACTTGACCGTGAACCTGAAAGAACGTCTGCAATACTGCAGACGGTGCATTCGCGACTTCCTGCGCGCTCGCAGGGGGCGAGCGGCTCGCGCTTGGGGACACGTGCCGTCGAGCGCGCGACCTTCGTCGACGGCGTATCGCGCTCAGAGCATGCATGTTCCCACGCGTTCAGATAACCACGAGGAACGCGTGCAATACTGCTGACCGTGTATTCACGGGTCTGCGTTCGCCTCGCGGATGATGCATCCCGCGGACGTGTGTCAAGCGTCTTTTGTCGACAGTCTTTCTTCGGAGTTCGTGTCGCGTACATCATTTCTCACTGCGCCGTGTTTTTACAGCTTTAACGTGAATTTGTTTAAGTGCACCGGAGTTTGCAATAATGTATCCGCGATACGAAAACGGTGTTGTGGGAGAAGAATTTTCCTGTAGAGTAATTGAAGTGGTGTGTGCGAATAGTTTGCAAGTACGCTCCGCAGATATGCAGAGTACATACGAACAATTACAGAAGCTGCTACAGGACTATTATATTATCAACGGTGAAGGCTCGGAAATTACGCTGGAGCAATTACACATCGGTATGTCCTGCGTCGTAGTTCGACATGGCAGTGCGGTGCGTGGCGAAATTATTTATTTCGATGTGCAGGACGGCTATTCCGAAGTGTTTTTAGTGGACGAGGGGCGTTCGGATTTTTTTGAGATTTTTTTTCTCCAACACCCAAACGCTTTATGCGTTGGGATACCGGCCCTGTGCATCGAATGTCATTTGCGCGGTCTCGATCACATCAACTCATCGGGTGCCGAGTCGTTGGTGGAGGAGGCATGTGCTGGCGACGGCCTGCTGACCATAGTGATCACACGTCGCCGCGCCAATCGTCCGTATGTAATAAAACTATTCGACAGAGAACGGCGGGATGTCGCAGCTCTCGTCGCTCAACGTTTTAACATCGATAACGACAACAACTATCTCGACGACGAGGGTTTCGCCGAGATGAACATCAGCGGCTGGGAGGATGACGAAGACGACGGCAACGACGTCGACGACGACGACGACGACGACGACGACGCCGCCGCCGAACGTTAACGCCATAGTGCTTGTGAGTGAGCATAAACAGGAGTGAATAATAAACAAAAGTGAATAATAAGCAAGAAAAATAATAGGAGTGAAGAATAAACAAGAGTGGCAATAAAAACGTTACGTCATAGTGCTTGTGAGTGAGAATAAACAGGAGTGAATAATAAACAAGAGTGACAATAAAAAATAGGAGTATGGTCATCGGAGTCTTCAGTGTCTTCAAGGCCATCACAGCAAATTGAAGGTAAAATTCAAAAATAATAATCATGTGGTGCACTATGGCGAGTCCAGAATTCTATCCCCCCTCCCACCCCCCCCCCCCCACGCGTCTTACCACCCACACGCGGCTGGCCAAAATTTCGACCAGCCGCTGTGTGGGGGAAAAAGGGTGGGGATGGGAGTGGGGGTCGCCATAGTGCACCGCTAACTACTAATCTACTTCCATTTCGTCCAATACGATTTAAACACACAGAAGGAGCTCCTAGGGATTCCGCTGGACTCACCAGATACGTTTAAACCACGTGTGACGCGAATACAACTGTCCTACATCAACCCACAACGAATCCTCGATCGTGTCCGCAAGATCGAGCCGCGGCGGCGTGGGCCACTATATTATCAGGTGCAGGGTCAATTTAAAATTCGCGTCGATGATGGCTGTAATCCGCAGGTAAGGAATTTTCTTTTTTTTTACTGGAAATTCCCACACAGAAAAAAAAATATAAAGAGAAGGAGAATAATATAACGAAATCAATCGAACTTCCCGGGATAGGCGGAGCGAAAGCCAGCCCAAGTTGTTGTGGATCCGATCGTCGCCCAAGCAGCAGAACGAATCCACTCGCGAACACCGGTGCAAACGGGGCATCGCCGAACGGAGCAGCGAACAAGCAGCGCAACTGACCCCGAGACAAAAAGAAAAATCCGAATCGTCAAGAGTGAGACGGTGACCAACTCCCAAATCAAGATTATTCGGGACACAGAATAAAATTAACAAAAGGAAAAAGGGACAATAGGAAATTCCAAGGCTATGACCACTGAAAATGAGAAATACAATGAAAATAAAATAAATATTACGAACTTATCAAGTAAACACAGAGTTAAGCGTTTCCCTCCTCTTACCGGATACCGAAACCCAGGCATCGTCGCGATGACGCATGCTTCGCGTACCGCAACCTACCCTGGGTTTGGGGGAGCGATGTAACGGGACGATCGGGGAACCATCGGTAATTCCCTAATCGTCCAGATTTCGCCAAGTGGGCGGACCTCAGAAAGAAGAACGAGACGCGCGCCCACTGTCCACGCGCGAGGTTAGGGCTCGCGCAGTAAGCCCCGCCCAGAGGATCGTCCCGCTCGACACGTAAGGGCGAGAACGGTGGGCTTACCTGTACGCGGTAATACCCCGGATAATTAACCGACCGGGCCACCGGCTAACCGATCGACAGTTGGGAGCCCGCCCATACCGACGGGACCCTAGCAAAGACAAACTTGATTGATCAATTAATGAATTAAAATATGTTTTTCCCTGTTGGGTCTCTCTCTCTCTCAATGAATTGAAGAGAACGCAAAGCCCGCTAAACATAAATACCGGTGATCCTGCTGTAATCAAAGTAATTATAATAAAAAGGTGAATTAAAAAAAAAAAGTAAGAAAAGAAAAATCTTCACAGCAACAAAATAAATGAAACCCCGCAAAGGAGCGACGTTTCAATCTTATACCAGCCTAAATAACAATAAAGCCAGCGATTAATAAAATATTCGCCGTCGAAAAGAATCGGGGCACCGCCACCCAGCAAAAAACCGTCTAGGTACGGGAATGAAGAGCCAAGAGACGAGCCACACGGGTTAGAGGATACGCCACCGTGACGTCACGTCACGCCATTGTAACCCCTCAACCGCGACTCAGTGGGTCCAAGCGGTACGTAAGCTTCCACCTCTCGGTGGAGAATTTTATAACGCCAGACCGAGGGCCCTAGGGCCACCTTGGCAACAGTAACGCGGAGGCTATCGACGATACTAACCTTGCGAAACCTACGTCACCCATGCTCTGACATAGCGACTGATCACCTGACCTCGCATGACTTTTCCCTCTCCACGTTTTCAGTTACATAACGCGTCAGAAGCTATAAAAGCCGCGACGCTGACCACGGAGAGGCATTCTTTTAGTTAAAACTCGAATAGTTGCTACACGTAGCTTTTGGATAGCATTCGTAAATGCTGAGATAGTTTAGTACGGTTAAGTGAAACCTCAGTTAGTCTGTGAGACTTGTGGTAGTGCACCAGGAGGCCGCAGCTAACCGTTGCACCCGTGAGCGCCAATTCTCGGACGATTGCGATCGGAGGATTGGGTTGCTTCTACGGCAAAGGAGCCTATCGTTTAGCAACACGCTATTACATTAATTAATTAATGTAATCCTTCTCTGTCTTCACGGACGAATTAGCGTGGATATTCAATCCTGCGAATTCTAAGTCAAGCGAGAGAAGAGTGCGCTGTACCGCCCGACAGGTTTCTCGGCCGTCCCCTTAGCTCACGAAAGTAGAATATAGGGAGAGAAGTAGGATTATTCGTCACAAACACCTCGACGCGCAATTCCTTAATTAATTCGCGACCGAACATCATAACGCGTATCACCAACCAGGGCAGCTCAGGGATAGATCTTCCTAAATTCATACTACCACGAATTAGCTGTCCTGTGACGAACCTAACGTGTCGAGACGTGGAGCAGTAATCCACGTCGTTTTCGCACGTTACTGAGGACACGATAGGGCAATCACCATCTGCGCTCTTTTTCGTATCAGAATAATAGGCAGGCACCGCGTAAAGGCGATTTCATCTTAGCCAACTCAAGAAAAAAAAAAAAGAACAGGAGAGGGAATTTTATCTTTGCTGAAAAAATTATAAAAAAAAAAATTGAGTGTTAAGCTCCACGCGACGGCATTGAGCTTAGTCGCGTGAATCTTTTTTTTTTAGTAGAGTCACAAATTTTTCTCTGGTCCTTCTGACCACTTAACGGGAGTTAAACTTTCGATTAAAGAAAAATAAAGTTTATTTTTGCTTTAAGAAAAAAAAAGGAAAAATATAAATAAATAAATAAAACAAATAAAGTAGTAAGAAAGAAAAAAATTGAGTGTTAAGCTCCATGCGACGGCAACGAGCTTAGTCGCATGAATCCTTTTTTTTTAGTAGAATCACATTTTTTTTGCTTGGTCCTTCTGACCGCTTAACAGAGGTAAATTTTCGATAGGAGATTAGCTCGTAGAGGCGTTACTCGAACGGCAGGGGAAAGGGTTGTCGTTCGCGGATCGAGTGGCGTGCTCGTTTAGGCAGGAATTCCAATCGATAAATTAATCTCCGTACGAGGAAAATCACAATACCCCTATCCTTGGCCGATGATGAGGGGTTAACACACTCGAGTCGCGCGAAAGGCGTGAGTGATACCACAAGATCCGACTGAGGCCATCCCGAGAAAACCCCTTAAGGTTTATTTTCCCGGTTTTTTCCCCACCACCTCGAGTCCAGCACACGAACCAAGTCCCACACGACGCGACAGACGAGCGGACGGATAGTAACCGTGAAATTTTCAGACAACGTGGAACCTGACGGACGCGAAAAATAGGATTAGAATAAAAATCGAATTTTCGCGGGACGAGAATTTCACGAAACGTTTCATTGGTGCCCGAACAGGGACCGGCGATACTTGTGTGGTTTTTCCTGTCCCCTCTACACTCTCACAAAGAGTGCTCTTCGAGAAACGCTCTAGAAGGCGTTTCGAGATCACACTCTTTGGGGGGGGGGGGGGGCTATGTAACGGGACAGACCCCCCCCCCTGGCAGAGTCTGGCACTTTGCCGCTAGATGGCCGGCTGGCGTCCGTTTCTCGCAAGCGAGACGGCCCCGGGATGGCCATAAAGGCTCTGCCTGTCCTCTCCTCGAGGTTTTCTATCATTCCACTACCGAATCTCCCGATATTGAACCATTCCTAAAGTCGCTGTGCGGTTGAAGAGCCAGCGCAATTTTATTTTGATAATGCTTCTGAATTTAATTCAGAAGCACTCCACCGAGCACTGGCTCTCGCTTTATTGCGAAGGGAGAGTTAGAATGCTTCTTCGGTGGGGAGGCGTCTCGTTTGACACGCTATCGTCTCATCGCGAGTCGATCTTCCTTTGTGGAGAGTGCGTTAATTAACGCTATCGTCTCGTTAGAGTCGATCCTCCTTATGGAGAGTGCGTTAGCCAGACGTGGACCTCTCTTCGTTCGACCCCTCCGCTCGGAGAAAAGAATGAGGGAGTGAAGTACCCATTTTTGAGACTCCTATCCGGTGAGCAAGGATAGTATTTAGTCTTGAACGTCGGGTCGATCTAACGATCCCCGGATTGCAAGACTAAAGAATTCCACAATCCTTTCCCCCACACAATATCCAGCCGGTCCAGTACACGAACTCTTTCCTTCCATCCGGAAGAAGACGATCTAAAAAATCGTGAGTTCGATATTTCGGCTGGCCCGGAATATCGAAACGTTTCATTCGAAGCGCCAATCTGAGGGTCCAGGGTTCGCGTCCCTGTTCGGGCGCCAATGAAACGTTTCGATAGCGTTTGTTGAATATATTATTATTGATCTGTACCCCCGGGAGGGCACAGTAATTGTTGCGGATATACTTTTGTTAACGTCACGTTTACTGTAAAATCTTGTTGAACAAATTTGACAGATTAAGTTGTTGATTCGGCTAGTATCATGCATCGCCAGACTTACTTACACTCAACCCAGTAATGGAATACATGAGACTGCATGCTTCAGACGTGTTGTGAATCTCCATAAAAATTATAAACAATCGTAATTACATTTATTTATTGTCGTTAAATATAATTATTAGTAATTATATTGTAACCGGACACCCCTTGGTGACCGCCTCCTACCCCAGGCGTGGGTGGTAGAGGTGGAATTCGGACGCGGATGACTCTCCTGTACCTACCCTCGATGGGCAGGTTGTCCCAAATCCCAATTACTTTGCAGGTTCTTCTTTAATTAGTAACGTTACCATGTGCCGTGGACATCGAACGTTCCGGTCGCCAGGTGTTTTAATCTTACTAACACCAAGATTGAGTAAAGCTTTTTCTTCTAATGATGTTTATTTATTGTTTTACACTACAGTGTCCTCCTTATTATGGAGATGTTCCGTTGGCTTACAACGATGAAAAGATTACTTAAAACGATGTTTCGTTTAATTATACTTGTTTAGATTAATAAACCAATTTGTCGATGCGCTTTCGTGGCTCGAGACGGATCAACTGACTCGTACTACTATCCGGTAACCGACGCGGATTTTACAATTACGACGCGTATATTGGTTCCGAATGAGTACCGCTGGCTCGCGCAGCACTTATGCTCGCGACTGTACGCTTGAAGCGTGTGATCCCTGCACCGAGGTGCGGCCTGCAATATATACTGTGGCCGGGGAATCCCCCTCTCCACAGTCTTATTTGTTTAAACAAATTAGGATTCTCTCTTAATTTTTACCGCGTGTTACGGATACTCAGCGCGTAACGTTTTTAATTTTTTTTAAAAGAAATTGTTATAAATAACCAAACTTTTTCCCGTACACACTTAGCAACAAATTTCGCAATTCAGCTGATTTCTCTGGTCAAATTAACATATCCTGCCAAGTTTGGGTTTTTTTGAGCCGTAAACAAAAAAGTTTTTTAATAAACAATTGTATCAACAATTTTCCGGCTATACTTGTTTTGGTAGATCCGATAATGCTTGGATCCCAAATTTGGGCCTTGTCCGTCCTTGAATTAGTAAACTTATGTTTAAATAATTTAAGCAACAAATTCTTGTCACTTTCTTTAGCCTTGGTTTTGCTGATGCTTGTCTCCGAAATTTCAAGCAAAAATTCTTTTTCTCATACACATAAAACTTCGGTAAAACATTTATGATACTGATAATTGCGTCTTATGTCTAAAACTAGCTTATTCGGGTTTAAGTGATAAGGACGTCGGTTGCCATTGGATCATCTTTCCCGGTAAGTGTTTTTTTTTTTAATTCCCTTTCCCTTTTTTAGATGTTGCCGTCCCCCGGACCGAAAACTCAGGTAAGTACTCATTATTTTTATTTTTACGTGAAACAGGTTCTCTCTTGGATGTGTCGCAAAGGTACGTACGCTATGTAACTCGCTGATTCCCTATGTTACTAATTCTTTCCCTTTTCTTTTCAGGTGCGGCATTAATTATTGTAACGGCTTGGTCCTTCTTCTCATTCGTTCCACAGGGCGTGGGCCGTTGCATTCTCCCCTTCGTTGTCTTGGTCGTTTCGCATCCGAGTACAACGCTTAGGATAAATCATATACTGTGTTTTTTTTTTTACTTGTTCGTTTTATTATAAACTTTTATAAAAATTCTTTTCTCAGTTACAGGATATTTGTCTCTTACAGCTATAGAGGTACTTTTGGTCTTATTTCCTAATCTGGAACGCGCAAAACTCTTTTTATCAACATTATATATATGTCAAAACTCTGATAATAAACGTTATATATATGTCAAAACTCTTATTCCTAATTGAAGATCTCAGTAGTACACGTTCTCATGTTCGGATTTTATTTAGTATCTTTTTTTGTGTTCCCTTTCTTTTGGGAAACTTATGTTTCATTTCTCTATTAGAATTATTTCCGCACATGAGATCGCGTTGTTCCTCCTTTGGCTTACATCAAATGATTTCGCAAAACTTGAAGTTGAACTTATTTTTCCCTTATTTTATATTAAAAAAAATATTGCTATATTTCGCTAACTTGCTTACTTTTAATTAAATTAAACTCACTTTTCGTCTTTGAATTTACTCATGAGATCATCTTGATGCTCTTTTGGCTTAAAATCTTAAAAGTCTTAATACAAAAAATCTTAATACAAAAGGTCTTAATACAAAAAAAAATTAATACAAAACTTTCCGTCGAGCCCCTTTTTTTTTCTTTTTAAATATCCAATTTTCCTTAACGAACGAATTTATATTGGAATTTCTTAAGACCGCAGTGCGCCCCCTTTTTTTTTTCTTTTTTTTTATAAATCTTCAGACTCGGACGACTGAGCTTCCTTGTAAGTCTTTTTGTTTGTCAGACGCAAGTTTTTTCGCCTGCGCACTAACTCCAACCGGTAGTTTTCTAACAATTGTTCATCCCTCTCGATATCGTCTTCGTCGTTTTTCCCAGCTTCGGACTCTTCGTTCTCGATGTCCGACTCCTTATAACTTTCGAGCTCAGATCCCTCGGAGCTTGTTAACTCAATAACCTCGTTCTGGGTTACGCAGGCACCTGGCTCCTGGTGCGCCTCTTCTCTTTCCTCCGCAAAGAACTCCATCGGCGATGGCATTCCACTGGTGGGTGGGAACTCTGCGTCAACTGCGACTTGTCCTTCGTTCCAGCATTCTGGATTCCAAGGTGCGTCCCATTCGCTAACTGGCGAATACCTTGGAGTCTGCTGCTGCATATGCTCCAACATTCCGTCGACCCAGCTCGCATCATTTGCCATATCTAATAATAAATTGTCTTTGTTTTTACACAACTTCTTTCTGTGTTTCTTTATTTGTTCTTGGTTTTTTTTTTTTTATTTTTTTTTTTTTTATATATATATAATTTTTTTTTAAATATTATTATTAGGTTACCTGTTGCCGCTTGGGGAATTTCCAACCGGTTTATCCACGCTGTGATTGCTTCCTCTGGCTCGTAGAAAAGGTTGCTGAGCTCGGCGTCAATCCGCAAGTCCGCGTCCATCTTCTCCATCACGCTGTCGATAATCTTCCGCTCCTCTTCCTCGAGAGTCCGGTCTCGATATCTCAGCGAGTCCCGTTCGCTGCGGATCGCACGCAACCTCCAAATCGTTGCCTCGATGTTCTCCATACTTTTCTTTAAACACTTTTCTTCCGTTTTTTTCTTTTTTTCTTATCAGCTCAGCGTCCCGGTGGCGAATGCGCGGGATCCTCCGTCTCCAGCCTTGCCAACTTAACTCGCGGCACCTAAGACGGCGCTGCGTTCGCCCCGAACGCGCTCGCGGTACGGCCGAAGTTGACGCCGGTTATATGACCCGACACTTACTCCGTCTAGCGTGGAAACGTGATAAGCGTTTTCTACCACTTTCTGAGTTATCACGTATGGCCCATCGAATAATAAGAATAGCTTCTTAGCCTGTTTCTTTTCCTTATTTGATAATTTGTGTACCTTGACTAGTACTTTATTACCAATTTTATACTCCACCCCTTTCTCGGTTCTCATCAGCTGACGGTTTCGTTTCTCGGCGGCCTGTTTTAAATTTTCTCGCGCCATGTTTATCATTTCCTCGCGCAATTCCGTGGAAGGTGCTTTTTCCTCGGTTTTCCTATTGTTTATCCCGTTAAGCATCCATGGCGGTACGACGAGTTTCTCTTCTTCCTTCTCGTGTAGTTCGACTGGTTTGAAACCCGTACTTGAGTGGTGAGTGTCATTGATTGTTCTCTCAATTCGAGGTAGAACAGCCTCCCATCTCGTATGTTTTTCATTAGCATAGACTCTAATCATTCGTCCGAGCTCCCGCATTACCCTTTCCACCGGGTTGGATTGTGGATTGTACGGAGTGGTCCAGGTGGCCCGACAGCCCAATTTCTCCGTGGTTTCTTTCCATAATTCCCCGGTAAATTGTGCTCCACGGTCGGTCAATATTACCTCCGGGGTCCCGTATTTCTGGCAATATTTTTCCTGTAAAACTCTTGAGACGACTTCGCCTGTTTGCCTCCGAATGGCGTATAATTTCGTAAACTTCGAGAACTTGTCCATTATGACTAATATGTATTTTACGCCCAGCTTCCCTCGTGGTAATTCCCCGAATATGTCGATGGACACTTGCTGGCCTGGTCTCTCGGGAAGCTTGTAATAAAGCTCCCCCCTTAGACTTCGTGGATATGTTTTGGTTTTTTGACATACGTCGCATGACGCTACGATTTCTCTCACTAACCGATGGAGATTTTGCACGTAGAAATATCCTTGGACCCATCTTATTACCTTATCGGTCCCGAAATGTGCCAAAAATGTATGCACGTGCTCAATCAAGTCTTCCGCGATGCTCTGTGGTATATAGATCCTCATATCTCCCTTTACATTTACCCATTGCATTCCGTCGTGTTCTCTAAATTCGCTTCCGTATTCCTTGATGTTTCTGTCCGTTCCTTGCGACTCCTGGATTCTCTTCTTCCATCCTTGCCACGACAGTCCTTCCTTTGGATCGATGAGGATTCTAATCGAGGTATATTCCGTGACGGAACTTTCTTTGTCAATAGGATTACGTGATAACGTGTCGGCTATGGTGTTTCTTTTCCCCGGAACATGAACCCATTCCACGTTAAACTCTGCGATAAATAGGAGCCAGCGCGTCACACGGTCACTAAGAGCCAGACACGATTGTGCAAAAGTGAGAGCCTTGTGATCGGTTTTTATAGTTATTTTTCGGCCTAATAACAGCACGCGCCATTTTTTAAGCGCCCATACTACCGCCAAACATTCTTGTTCTGTCGTGGTGTATCGGGTTTCGGCGCTTCTCAAAGATCGGCTTGCGTATGCGACCGAATATTCTTCCTCGTCGTCATACTGGAATAACCGAGCTCCCAAACCGATTTTTGATGCGTCCGTTTGAAGTCCGAACTTGCGGTTTTTCCGCATTACTGCTAATGCTTCCGCACCGACAAACTTTCCTTTGATTTTTTCGAAAACCTCCTGGTGCTCTTCGGTCCACTTGAATTTTACTTCTTTAGCCAATAACTGTTCCAGCGGTCGGGTTAGCTCCGCCAAATTCTTAATGAATCTACGATCCCAATTCACCAGCCCGAGAAAAGCTTGTATGTCCCTTCGTTTTCGAGGAACTGGGAATTGTTTTATATTCTCAACGGTTTCTTCGGTCATTTTCACTTTCTCGTATGCGAATTTGTGTCCGAGAAATTTTATTTCTCGCACCGCTATTATGCATTTCTCGAGATTTAGCCCGCAACCCCCATCTTGCAGCGATGCCAATACCTGTCGCAGATGTTCGTAATGTTCCTCATACGAGAGTGACATTATTAGTATGTCATCCAGGTATACAATTGTGAAACTCTCCGTTTTCCTGCGGAGAATCGAGTCAAGTGCTCGGGTGAACGAGGCTCCCGAAGTCTTCAGCTCGAATGGCAATCGGTTAAAAACGTAGGTTTGAGACCTGAACCGGAAACCGGTGTATTTACGACTATTTCTCTCGAGTAATACTTGGTGGAATGCGCTGTTTAAGTCCAGTGCTGAGAATACGGTAGCTTCTCCTATCCTTGATAATACCTCGTCGATTGTTGGCGGTTGCGCGTGATCCTCTTTCATGCGGGAATTTAGTGCTCTCGCGTCGAGGCATACTCGTAACTTGCCGTTAGCTTTTTTCACGACTACCAATGGGTTAATATATTCGGTGGCGGCTTTTTCGATAATTCCGTCTTCTTCCATCTTCCCTATGATCTCGCTTGCTTCGGTGAGGTATTTTTCGGGGATTGGGTACATCGGTGATTTATATGGGGTTTCGTCCCGCATTTCGATCTTGTGTCGATAGCCTTTGATGAGTCCCAACTCTTTTCCGAAAACTTCGGGAAATTCGTCGGTAATTTTCATTACTTCTGCCCGTCTTGCATCCTCGTCCAACGTGATTTCCAGGATCCTTCGCTCCAAGAATTCTGCGTCAGCATGACTTTCGATTTTTTTCCGTGCCGTTCCTGGTTTTAACCCGATGCATGTCTCCGGGTTATTTAGATATACCTTTCCTTCTGCAATGTCCATTACACACCAATATTTGGTCACGAAATCAAACCCTAGTATGATCGGTGTTGTCAGGTTATCGATTACAAGGCATGCACAACTATACTCGTTTTCATTAATTTTGCATTCCAACAATACCTGCATTCTCACGCTCTGACTGCGCTCCCCAAATGCTCCCCTTATTTGAGTGCTCGGCATCGGGATTTCTTGCAATTTAACCTGGGACGTGATAATTGCTATGTAAGTGGCTAATGATATTGCCGACACTTCAGCTCCGGTATCGATCAACGCTGTGTATTCCTTTTTTCCTATGTTCAATCTGATGAGTGGCGATCGGCCAAAACTCCCGTATTTAATCTGCGAATTTGCTGGAGACTCCTCTTGTCGTGTATTCACGAGCGCGATTGAGCTAGTGTCTCCGCTATCATCGTGCTCGTTTTCCTTGCTTTCACTACTTTCGGGGTTTCCCTCGTCCGTGGAATTTGCTTCCCTTTCTTCGTCTCCTGCTGTTTCCGTAACGCCGTTTTTTTCCCATGGGAAATCGTTTAGTGACTCGTCTTCTCCGTCATATTCCGGGTCGTATTCCTCTTCGGATTCCTCCTCGCCCGATGTTACCGATACCGTATCGGGTAAACTTTCCTCATCCTCTTCGTTCTCCGTGTCGTCTGTTTCCTGTTCCTTTGGCTCAGGGCTTGGCTTACGCGTGATCTGTCGGAACCTCGGGTTTTTCTTCTCGTTATTAGGTGATTCGTTCTTTCCGTTTTTTCCATCATTCCTCTCTCGCTCGTTCTTGTTTTCTTCCTTTCCGTTATTTCTCGCCTCGGGTTCTTTTTTAAAATTTTTGAAGCGATTATCGCGGCTATCGCGGTTATCCCGCTCGCTTATCTTAGTAAATGCTTGACTCGCCCCATCAAGCTCTCCCAATATCTCGATTACTTCGTCGATCGATTGTGCATCGCGGGCGTCAATTCGGTCGGCTACTCTTTGGGGAAAATGTCTACGGATATTTTTTATAAACCATTCCTCCCCCATATCAAAATCGAAGTACTGTGCATGGATTGCCCATGTCAAACAATATGTCTCCATTGACTCATCGATCTTCTGATCAAATTTACCTGTCACAATATAGGTCATTACCTCCTGTTGCACTCGGTGCGACCAGTATTTCCGCAAAAATGACTCTACTAACTGTTCGTATGTTCTCGCGCTTGATAAGTTTCCCCATCTCGCCGCTTCCCCCTTAAGACATCCCAGGAAACCCAGCCTCGCCTCTATTGGTGTTAATTCCTCTAATTCGATAATTTCTTCATACGTTAACACAAACTTCCGCGGGTTGGCAAACCTGAGTTTTCCGTCGAATGTGGGTTTAGTCAATTTCAGTGACTCCCTTACAAATTTTTTTGAATTTCTCCCGCGCCTATCATCTCTATCATTCCGCATATTATTCTCGCGGTGATCCAATGGCCTTACGTCATTATCACTTACCCTATAGGTGCTGTCCATCGGATGATGTGCGAACGCTCACGCGGTGTTTTGTCGTTGCTGCGGTCGGTGATTCTGCTGCTGCTGCTGTTGTTGCGGGTACTGGATCGGCTGTTGTTGATTTCCCGGGCATGGCCAAAAAGGTGCGCCCTGTTGGCCCCAATTCAGGTTGTTGTTCGGCCACATGCCCATCATGGCTGTAATTGTCTGACCAATCACAGCTTGAAGATCGAACACTGGCGGTGCTACGTTGCCTTGGACCATGTTCGGTCCAGGTACTCCCGGTGTTGGTTGTCGCTGATTCGCTGGTGGTAATTGCTCCCCGGGGTCATTGATGATTATATTTAGATTTTCTAACGCCGGCGGGTGGTCCTCGTTGTTTCGTCCTTGGTCGGGCGGTAACCCCCTCTGACCGGGTGCTCGCTCCCCTTGAGCGGATTGTTGCTCTCCTTGAGCCGGTGGTTGCTCCCTTTGAGTCGGTTGTTGCTCCCCGCTTCTTATCGGGGTCCGTGCTACGCCTACCATTTCACTGTCTGCTCTTTACTTACTTTTAATTTAGTCACTTTTTAAAAGTTTAACTTTGATTTCACTTTTCTTTGCACTATTTATCTCTCACGGGTGCCGTGAGTCCTGTCACGGTCGCCAATTCTGTAACCGGACACCCCTTGGTGACCGCCTCCTACCCCAGGCGTGGATGGTAGAGGTGGAATTCGGACGCGGATGACTCTCCTGTACCTACCCTCGATGGGCAGGTTGTCCCAAATCCCAATTACTTTGCAGGTTCTTCTTTAATTAGTAACGTTACCGTGTGCCGTGGACATCGAACGTTCCGGTCGCCAGGTGTTTTAATCTTACTAACACCAAGATTGAGTAAAGCTTTTTCTTCTAATGATGTTTATTTATTGTTTTACACTACAGTGTCCTCCTTATTATGGAGATGTTCCGTTGGCTTACAACGATGAAAAGATTACTTAAAACGATGTTTCGTTTAATTATACTTGTTTAGATTAATAAACCAATTTGTCGATGCGCTTTCGTGGATCGAGACGGATCAACTGACTCGTACTACTATCCGGTAACCGACGCGGATTTTACAATTACGACGCGTATATTGGTTCCGAATGAGTACCGCTGGCTCGCGCAGCACTTATGCTCGCGACTGTACGCTTGAAGCGTGTGATCCCTGCACCGAGGTGCGGCCTGCAATATATACTGTGGCCGGGGAATCCCCCTCTCCACAGTCTTATTTGTTTAAACAAATTAGGATTCTCTCTTAATTTTTACCGCGTGTTACGGATACTCAGCGCGTAACGTTTTTAATTTTTTTTTAAAGAAATTGTTATAAATAACCAAACTTTTTCCCGTACACACTTAGCAACAAATTTCGCAATTCAGCTGATTTCTCTGGTCAAATTAACATATCCTGCCAAGTTTGGGTTTTTTTGAGCCGTAAACAAAAAAGTTTTTTAATAAACAATTGTATCAACAATTTTCCGGCTATACTTGGTTTGGTAGATCCGATAATGCTTGGATCCCAAATTTGGGCCTTGTCCGTCCTTGAATTAGTAAACTTATGTTTAAATAATTTAAGCAACAAATTCTTGTCACTTTCTTTAGCCTTGGTTTTGCTGATGCTTGTCTCCGAAATTTCAAGCAAAAATTCTTTTTCTCATACACATAAAACTTCGGTAAAACATTTATGATACTGATAATTGCGTCTTATGTCTAAAACTAGCTTATTCGGGTTTAAGTGATAAGGACGTCGGTTGCCATTGGATCATCTTTCCCGGTAAGTGTTTTTTTTTTAAATTCCCTTTCCCTTTTTTAGGTGTTGCCGTCCCCCGGACCGAAAACTCAGGTAAGTACTCATTATTTTTATTTTTACGTGAAACAGGTTCTCTCTTGGATGTCTCGCAAAGGTACGTACGCTATGTAACTCGCTGATTCCCTATGTTACTAATTCTTTCCCTTTTCTTTTCAGGTGCGGCATTAATTATTGTAACGGCTTGGTCCTTCTTCTCATTCGTTCCACAGGGCGTGGGCCGTTGCAATATTTAACGGCACAGTTTTTTAATAGGATAAATCATATTACCGCACAGTTTTCAGAAGCTTAGTTACGTAATATTTTTTTCATAATTGTACGCTTCAAATTTGTTAGTTGCAACTCGCCGAATGACCGTCAAGAGACGATTGGAGACATTGGGTGAAGTAGGGAACAACGTCACGTCGAGGGAGTTTAAGTTGCTGAAAATAATACGGGTGCAGTCCAACGAATTAGCAAAACGGTTGAACAAATTGCAGAGTTGCTCGAACGCGCTGAAAGAACTATCCTCCGGAGAAGAGTACGATGATCTCTTGAAGAATATTTCGTCACCGGCTTTACGACAATTGGTAATAGCCAATATCCGAAATAATCATAAGGCAGCCCGCGGTCGTCGGTGGACCCTTAAAGATAAATTAACTGCCGTCTCCATTTACAAGCGAGGACCGAAAGCGTACGCATATTTGCAGCACTTAATCCCGTTGCCGACAGTCCGAACAATTTTACGAGTGTTACGTGACATACCCGTGGGTACGGGTATTAATCGTAGGGTGTTAAACTATTTAACTAATTTAGTTAAAAAAATGGCACCTCATGATCGTCAGTGCATTCTCATGTTCGACGAAATGGCACTCAAAAAGAGACTCCAATTTAACGAATGCACCGGAAACGTGGAGGGCTTCGAAGATTACGGCGAACGTGGTCGCACAGATCTGCTTGCAGACCACGCTGTCGTTTTCCTAATTCAAGGTTTAGGAAAACGATGGAAGCAGCCGATAGCCCACTATTTTTGTAAAGGGACAACCAGCTCAGCGATGCTGAAAAACCTTATCGGTGATGTTATCGAAGCGCTGCGATCGATAGGATTGCATGTAAGAGCGATCGTGTGCGATCAGGGACCGACAAACCGAGGGGCTGTTAATCTCTTGAAAGAAGACGCCAAAAGTGCTCGGCCAGGGCCTTATTTTGTGATAAACGGGGAACAAGTTTTTACTCTATACGACCCCCCCCCCCATTTATTCAAATCGATTCGAAATAATTTTATGGGCAATTTCGAAAGCTGGCTGAAAGCAAACAAGACGTCACCGAAACACGACTTTCCGGGAAATAGGATCCAATGGAATAAAAAGATAGCGGCGTGGAGGCATATTATCGATCTGTACCAACTGGACAGAACGGTAATTAAGTTGAATAAGCTGACAGAAAATCATGTCTTCCCAACGTCGAAGGCAAAGATGCGTGTGAAGTATGCAGCCCAAACTTTGAGCAACACCGTTGCAGCCTTCATGCGAAGTGTGACATATTCGAGTGAACACACCAAGATCGCTGGCGGATTTGAGACTGCAGCGATTATTACGGACTTGGACGAGATGTTTGACGCTATGAACGGTCCAGCTAACCGAAAAGACATGAAGAGAGGCGAACGCGTTAATGTGTCATTGAGCTCCGGTCACATCGAAAAATGGGCGAAGTTCCGGAAAATCGTGTCGGAGATGGTATTTATCCGCTGGACGGGCGAACACTTTCGACCTCCGTGCCAGGATGGCCTGTTAACCACACTGTCGGCGATGCAAGATTTGTGGCGCTACCTGTCGGATAAAGAAGGATTTCAGAGCCTCAACCTTCGACAACTCAATCAGGACCCACTTGAAAACCTGTTTGGAGTGATTCGGCAGCACGGCGTCACAAATACAAACCCTACTTGCACACTCTTTGAATCGGCCCTCAAAACAACTATCGTGACAGGGTTAACAGCGCCACATAGTGTTGGTGCAAATTGTGAGGAAGATAGTGGCGAAATGTTATCGAATCTTCGGGATTTATTAGTAACGTCGCAATCTCACAGGCCAGGAAATATAGAAAATGGGTGCATCGCAGAAGATGATCCAGACGCTGAAGAAGTTCGCACAACCGACAGCAACGTCATACATCTACCCGACCTGGACGGTGAAGACGTCGCTATGGAAGATGACGTGACAAATGTCCCTATAAGCGAGTCGATGTCGTGTGTCGCGAGCTACGTGGTGAAACTTTTTGAAAAATATTTGGTCTGCGACGACTGCCGTTTCGCCTTTGCCGATAAAAGTCCTGGTCGACAAAATGTTGATGTGCAATTGCAGGAGTGGTGGGGGGATGGAAAGACTCCACCTCAACCCCTCCTCAATTTGGTACATGCAGCAGTACAGGCTTTCGAAAGTGCCGTAGCTCCCTGCCTCAGTGAACGAACTTTGCGAGATTTTTGTATATCGCAATTCGTTCTGTCTTGCGACACGACTTTTATGTCATGCGCTGTTCACGGCCAAGGCGCCGCCAAAGAGCTCTTCGCGATGTTGAGCCGATTGCTTATTCAACGCGAATGCAAGAAGCTCAATCAGGCGTTTAAGGATAACGAGGAGAGAGCGGCGAACGCGGCCAAGATTGCCCAGCAAGCAGAGCGAGCAAAATGGTCAGTTGAAACAACGACTTCTTCGAGTCGGTTTATAATGGAAAAGTGGCAAACAATGGGAGGTTGCAATCGTAACATCGACTGTCAACTGACTATTTTTTAAATATTTATTTGCTACATATCTTTAATGAAATCATTAAAGATCCCATAAATGCCATTATATACATAATATATATAACATGGTATTATATTCTACGGCAAAACAAACGCTGAAAGTCTCGAATGTTTAAAACATATAACATTCAGGAATATTCGCAGATTTTTCGCCATTTCGCATGAAAAGCGCTAATCAAACATTAACATTTTTCAATGTAAATTTTACTTAAGCTGTGAATGTTTGTCGTACTTTGCAATTTTTTTTTGTCATTTGCATGTTCTGTATCTGGTATTCGGAATGCAACTCTGTTATCACGCAATAATAATTTTGTGTTTCAGTTGCAATATTGTATCCGTCTGCAAATTATTTAATGCAACATTGATGCTCCTTATAATTATATCTGAAGCACGAGCAATACATTCAAATTTCTTACTCCGACAGATAAATTCCGACTGCAGATCGCTTTTGTGCTTCGCATATCGATATTGTACGACGGTGGCCAATCGGCGGTCGCGCTTATTCGCGAGGTTCTCTACGGACGTCGCGGATACGTAAACTTCATTCACGTGATCGACAGGCATTTTTATGCTGGACACACACGCCGGAGGGATATGAACAACTATCGTCTTTTATAAAGACTAGATACAAGATGAATGTAATTAACTATTTTCTTACTTGTTTGATATGGTAGCTGAAGCTTTACCGTTTTTTTTTGCATGTTAACTAAAAAGTATATATTGAAATTATCGGTGGTTTTTTAAAAGAATTTTTTTTTGCTTTATAGAGGAAACTTGGTTTTCATAAATATGAAAAAATGGTGCAAAGTAATTTGCACATGTCTTCTTCATTTATTACAATTTCGCGCATAGCTTCCTTTGTGAGGAAGTCAAAAATCAACCAACGAACTTTATCATAGAAAGGTTTCGTTTTTTTGTATGAAATTTTGTATTAAGTTCTCTTGCGGATTTAAAAAAAATAAAAAACGTTAATAATAAATTAAAAATAGCCTCAACACGTCGAATTATGAAACTTCCAGTTAGCGATTCTTTACAATAAATTGTGTAATAAATTTTGACCGTTTAAATTTTATCAAATGTAAACATTTATTTACGGTACGTAAAAAGGTGCAAAGTAATTTGTTTGCACATGGTTTCCTCATTTACTACAATTTTGGCGCGTAGCATTCTCTATGAGGAAGCTAAAAATCGATCACCATTTTTTTAACTCACTTTACGCTTTCAGGAGATTCCACTGTTCATGCAGGAGCCATTGGATGGTGAAAAGGATCGTGAGGCCGAGGAAGCTTAGCGCAAAGACGGAAGCGATCACGACAAGAGTCCGTCCGACAGCTCAATTCCGAAACGATTCCTATCTCGGGACGATACACCGCGAAAATCTATTCGTCCGAGCGGGACTGCAAAATGTTCTTCAAGTTTTTATAACTCAAGCGTCAAACGTAAGATTCGTTAAGACTTACTTGGGACATGCTTCGGCTACGGTGCTCAAAGAGCAAACGGACAGCTGCAAGAGAGTGTTACAAAAATTTTACAGATACGTCGTCACGCACGCGAGACTGGAACCCTCGACTTGGGGGATCAATTGCTTCGGTATGATGGCGTGTCCAGGATCTCGCTCGGGTGTTGTCTCATTGAACGGTAATATCGATATTATTTTTTTTTGCATAGTACTGTTGCAAATAACAACGTGGGTATTCCGCGAAAAATCATCGAGGCGAAAGCATCAGGAAACGATAGGCGGGAAACTCGCACCGGCAATCTTTCAGACCCTCATAGTCACTTAGGTCAAAGTGAACCTGAACTTCGTCATTCTCATGCAACTGTGGAATCAATTTCTCAAGGTTTTGACCTCGCTGACACAGTGAGAGGAGCTTTTTCGCGAGTGGGCTGTAAGTTTGAAGTTTCAAATTTTTTTTCTGCCCTTTTTCTTCCAACTGTTCGAAAAATTCGTCAGGTTCAGTATTTTTTTTTTATCCATAGACATCGTATCGCAGAAAACTGTGGAGAAGCTGACGAGGATACTGGTAAGACACATTTGCAACTAGGATCTGAAAGATTTGCCGTTGGACAGGCCGAGCGAGAAAAAATCGAGGAAACGACTGCCGAGTGGCGTCGACCGGCAGCATTCCGTCGTCCCGTCGCTGAAGCGTAGACCGCGAAATAAGGGCACCCGGCAAAGGTAACGTTCCCGAAAGTGATAGTTTGTTGAATGCTTTTTCTCGCTGTTTGCGTTGTTGTCTATTAAGCACCCCCACTAGGTCCAGAAAAAATTTTAACTGCCTCGAAATAATAAGCTTTTTATTATAGGCTCTCGAATGCCACTAAAAATAATTTTTAGGCTCATCCCTGTTTCGAGAAAATCGAAATTGAATTTTTTTTTCTTATTTTTTTGTGCCATTCGGGAGCCCATAAAAAGCGTGTAATTCCTAGATAATTTAAAAGCTAAAAAAAATTGTTTTGAAGTTTTCGATTTTTTCGATATCTTAATTTTTTAAATATCTAGACTTTTTTAAAGATTTTTTACCTTTTAAATATTGAGAGCTTTCTTCGAAATATTAACTAACATCATAATTACGGACTTTTTATGAGCTATTCGAATTCGGGCAGAAAAAAAAACATTTGAGCTTTTTTCAGTTAAGAGAATTTCCAAATTTAAAAGTTGCTGCTCTAAATTTTTTCTTTTAATTCTTTGAAGCATTTTTTTATCTCCGAATTATGGGCTGTTTATTGGCCCTTGTTCGAGAATCAGTGTGGCGACGTGCGCTAGCTCGAGAGGCCGCTGTTCGGCAGCACCTCCCGGCCGAGTCCGGCGAGGACGACGCGCGCCGTCGACGCACGCGCACCGGCGCTCATCCGAGGCGGCACGGGTTACGTGCCGCGTGCAACAGGTTTCGCGCTCATCTACGCGTAATGGCTGACACGGGTCACCACGCGCTCGGGTAGATCGCCGATTTTATATTCGGTTTTTCTCACGGTTAAGCTCACGGTTCTGCTCATCATTGGTACATCAACACGGGAAACTATATCTCCGGTCTCCGGGATATTATCCAGCTCATTCGGAGCATAGCGCGAGTGAAATCTTCCGGACAAGTGCCGTGTGTCCCGGAGAGACTCGCGCTCTCAACAGGTGCACGACGCGTCGAGTCATGCACAGTCAGCTCACCCGGGTGCTTCGCGGATTAATATAATTGGGACGATTCATATCGGGAACTATTCGGCAATAACATTCTTCGGTTCAGCTCGTTGTCACGCGCATGACGCATCATTGGTCACGACTTCTGTCGTGAAAATGCCTCACGTTCCCAACGGTTGTCTCGCGGCGTTACAGTAAGCCGCGGGTTCGCTCTCGGTCGACTCGCGTGAATTCCATCTAACTCAACGGGCTCATCGGAATGTGCTCAACTCGGACTGCTCCTTGTTTTCCGAACTGCTCATTACACAGTGTTTTTTCGCGT
Source organism: Ichneumon xanthorius (assembly GCA_917499995.1). Taxonomy (NCBI): domain Eukaryota; kingdom Metazoa; phylum Arthropoda; class Insecta; order Hymenoptera; family Ichneumonidae; genus Ichneumon; species Ichneumon xanthorius. The sequence continues at coordinate 1,703,679 of CAKJTD010000103.1, forward strand.
GCTTGTTCATCGTTATTTGTTATCCAATAAAAGAGTTTATTTTCACTGTTACCATCTTGTGTGAAATCATTTAACTCCCGTTCCGCTATATCTCATCCTGGCAATTCTCAAACATTTGGTCCTTCGAGCCGGATAGCGGAACGGTGGGGGGCGAAAAGTGCGCGAAAAGTGTCAGTGAATGTGTACTCATCGGAACATCTCATCTGTGAGGCGCGAAGAGAGTGCGCGTGTCGTGTATCTCTCTCCCGCAGTGACACTTGAACAGCTCAACGGTCAGCTCTCTCGCTCGCGCTCGAGCGCACATGTACATTCTACCGGTCGGCTCTCGTGCGAAGAGAGCTGTCGTGCCGTGTGCACCGCTCCCGCGTCACGGGCAGTGCGAGCGACTCACCAGACTCTCGTGCGTTGAGAGCGCGCGCGATCATGCCGCGCTCCCGCGTTCGGCCATCTTGGGCATCTCATCGAGCTCTCTCGTGACGGTGAGTCTCTCCCTACCACCGACGGTCGGGCCTCTCACGCGGGCGGTACGCGTTCGCTGTCGCTCTCAGGCGACACATCGAACGCTCGGACAGTGACTGTTGTGTGCTCTCTCACTCGCGCTCGAGCAATTCGGACTTCTCATCCGGTCTCTCACGCAGTGGGAGCTCGCGCGTCGCGCTTCTCTCTCTTCCTCACGGTGACAGTGTAACATCTCATCGATATAGTGCGCGCTTCGACGTCGCATAGCGCGTCGTTCTCGCTCTCAGATATCTCAACGGTTCCGTGCATTCTGTTTCGGTTGTGTGTATGACAGTTTTCGACCATCTCACCGGGTTTTTCGTGCATTGAGAGTTCGCGCGCTGCGCTTCTCTCGCATTTTTCGTGACTGTCAAAATTATTATCATCGGTTCAGTGCTCGGTTAGAGAGTTTGCGTGACGCGCGTGAGTTTCGCTCAGTGTAATCGGACGTCTCGCCGGCTGACTTTCGGGCGGCGAGCTGTTGCGGATTTATGCCTCGCTCTTGCGATCAGCGATCTTAGACATTTTTCATCGGACTTTCGAGCAGTGAGAGCTCGTGTATATGCGCTCCTCTCGCGCTTACACATTTCGGACAGCTCATAAGTGTAGTGCTGGGAGTGTACGCGTGTCGCGTCTCCCTCGCACAGTGACATTTGAACAACTCATCGGACTCGCGCGCTGTGAGAGTTCGCGCGTTAGCGCTTCTCTCTCGCGCTTACACCGTTCGGACAGCTCAGCAGTGTTCTCGTGTGGAGAGAGCTTGCCTCTCTCTCCCACACAGTGTGTTTCGGCCGACTCCTCGGTCGACTCTTGTGCAAGGAGATCGCGCGCGTTCGTCGATCGTTCGCGCGCTCGGCATTTTGGACATCTCAGCTGTGTCTCGTACGGTGACAGTTCGCGTGTCGCGTCTCTCTCCCCACCATCGACAGTCGGACTCGGCGAGCGATGCGCACTCCTTTGTCGCGCTCGGACATCTCAACGGCTAACGCTCGTGTCGGAAGAGCTCGCGCGGTTTCGTGCGTCGCTCCAGCATTTCGGCCATTTTTGTGGCAGCTACATCGGACTCTCGCGCGGTGAGCGCCCACGTGTTCGCACTTCGCTCCCGCGCTCGGCCATTTTGGATAGCTCAACTGACTCTCGTGCGGTGAGAGTTCGCGTGTCGCGTCTCTCTCCCCTCCACTCATCATCGCAGTCTCAGCTGTACGGTGCGCGACTGGATCGTGCATTCGCTCTCTCGCTCACTCTCGAGCATTTCGGACGGTACAAAGGTCTCTCATACGAAGAGAGCTCGCGCGTCGCGTCTCTCTCGCACTCATCGTGACATACCTCGCGGTATTCTCATCGGTTTCGCGCATTGATAAAAAGTCACGCAGGTTATAACAAGACAATTTCTCGCACGTTTTGCGCGCATTGCATCGGGAGTTCGCGTGTCGCGTCTCCCTCGCGCTCAGACAATAATTCATCGGTGTCGCGCATGGTGTCATTCACGCGCTAGTGACTTTCTTTGTGCTTCTCATAATTATTTCGTGCGTCGGAAGTTTTCGGTCCGCCGCTCTCGCGCTCGATCGGGCTCTCGGGCATCTCAACCGACGGTCGCGAGGTGACGTCACAGTTTTGCGTCGCCTGGACAGTTCTCACTCGATTCGCGCCGCTCATTCGGTTTTTCGTTCGGTTCTCACGGGGGGGAACAAATGACCCCATACGATTGGCACATGGTTCGTCGCTCACTCGATTAATTGAGTGACAGGTGATCTCACGATTTCGGATTTCGGTGCTCGTCCGAACCTTCGTTCCGTTCTTTCATTCGGAGTCCGATTCTCGTTCGAACTCTCGGTCTGTTCTCCCTTTCCGGGTTCATGCACGCGGTTTCCACGGTCAGATCAAGGATTCTCTCGCGCTCACATCGCGTGTGCAATTATTTCGCGGATTGGAGCCGCTCACATGGACATTATTTGAGCTCCTGTCGTGTATACGATCAACACACGGCTCGCGCTGTTTGTTCGACTTCCGGTTCGCACCGTTTTTCGGCTTTCGGTTTTTGGGTTTCGGTTCGGCGTCGCTCTTCAGGTTCGGCTCGGCGTCGCGCGGTTGTCTTTCGGATTCGCGACGCTCGTACAACCTCCGGGTTTCATGACACCCGTCGGTTTCTTGCTCACGCTAATTTGAAGACATCATGCCGGTTCCAACGGCAACGGTGAAGAAGGCGACGCCGCTGACTCCGTCAACCGAGTTTAATTCATCTGCTCAACCAACGCCAGCGCAACCAGGTCACAACAACTCATCCGGAGTTAACTCACCAGGCGACAACTCATCGACCAACTCATCATCAGGCTGCTCAATCGGTATCATCGCAGGCTGGGCACTCGAGTTAGTGCTCAGATGACATCTGCTCAGAGCAATCACTTTATTGTGATGTGCGCACACTTTCAAGGAGATGGCTGTCGACAAAAGGCTTTTCCAACTGCCTACGAGGTTTTCGACCTTTCGGCCGCTCCGCGCCAAGGTTCGCTCATCTCGTTCGACGCTGCTCATAGCAGCTCTCGCTCATGTCGACTCTGCGGATACTACTCACGGGATTCGACTTCTGGTAGACCCAGGGTCGAAGGAACTCATTTGTGTCGGAACAACTCATGGATCAGCGCGGTGTCCCGCGTCATCGGTCCTCGACACCGATCTTAGGTCTCGGGATTCACAAGATAACTCAAATTCGAGGTATTTCTCAGTTTGTACTCCGGTCTACTCACTCCTCGCTCACATTACAGTTGCTGCTCATCTGCCGAGGACGGTTACCTCGGCTATACCAACGTTCGAGGTTCCTATGGAGACGTGGCTTCGCTCGGACAAGCTCAGGCTTGCCGACTCGGACACTCACGCCACGGTCTACCGACTCTAACGTCGGAGCGGATTACCAGGGCAAATCATCCTGGTTCAACACCATCTGAGGTGCCGTGAGGGCACTGATTGTTCATCTTTACATCTTCGGTTGATCGGTGCCTGGACCTATCCAAGCCGTTCGCGCAACTGCGTGTACAGGGCTCACGTCAATGATTCATCAAGGGCATGTTCTTCTCCAAGAGCTTCTCACGAAGTTCTGGACGCACGAAGAACCATCATCGGGCACACCTGGACATCTCACCCCCGAAGAGGAGGAGTACGACGCTTATATTTGGTCAAAACGCTCATGGGTCTCAACCGGTCGTGCGAGTTCCCGTCAAGGCGCTTATGCCGCTGGGGAGTTCTTCTCGCACAGCTCATCGGTGCCTCGAACAAGTGCTCAGGCAGCTCATCCGGGATGAACGCTATACGGCGTTCTGTCGTCGGCGCACGGAGGAATACAAGAACTTGGTCGTATGAACAAGGCGCTGACTGCTTCGCCTGCCAGCGCAGTGCACTGTTATCAGCCTCATCACGGAGTTCTCATATCAAATCGAGATCTCACCAAGGTCAACATGTTCGTCAGCTCATCTGTCATCACTTTCGAACACTCCGTGACCAAGCTCATGCACACAAGTGCGAAGGTTCAACTCAACATCCCGGACGTTCTCATCTGGGGTCGGCTACACCTGTGTCTCGTCGTACACGATCATCAAGCATCCTAACGACTGACATCTGCAACGAATGTTGTGGACCAATGGCCAGTTCAACAGGGTGTCTCAACCGACAGCACAGGTGGAGGAGCGGATACATCGGCGCGGCTCATCAGTCGGTTCACCGACTCAAGGTCTTGCGCTATGCGGGCGGGGTCTCGCTAGCCGCATTGCTCATCAGCGATCAACTCGTGTCCGTCACGAGGTTTTTCACGCTCACGGGTACGCTCACTAGGAGGGTCATCATTCAAGGTGGAGATGGTTGGACATCTCGGCATAACTTCCACAGTCGTGACTCATGCACAGAAGCTTCGACGGGAGCTCTGGTTGCACAAGGTCGGCTGCAAAGACGGATTGCCGTCGCAGCTCTCACCTGATGGCTCGCGCTCAGAGAAGATCTCACATCTCACCTGTCTGGCCAGACACTCGTTGCCTCAGTGGCAACACACGGAGTGGCTCACGGTGGATCAACTTGGCTTCTCTGATGCATCTCAACTCGCGATGTCGGCAGGTGTCCGAATCGTCGACAGCTCACCGTCCACAGCCGCTCAGGCGGTCCTGGCGTGCACCGAAATCCAGGTAGCACAGCTCAAATGGCTCATCCCGAAGCTTGGAACTCATCGCAGCGCTGCACCGACGAAATTCAAAGTAATTCGTCAACCACGTCCCAAGGCTACACTGCGCCTGGACGTGCGGACAGTTCATTTGTGGACGGACTCACATATAACTGGATCGGATCTCATTCTTCACGGTGGAAGGACGTCGTGGAACACGACGTTGCTCAACTCCAGGAGCTCAGCGCAGACATCTTGGTGGCACATCTCGGGAGTAATTAACCCGGCTGATTGTGTCCCCAGGGGCGTCACCATCGCGCAGCTCAGAGATCGCTCACCCTGGTGGACGGGACCACCATGGACGACTCAAGGGACTCATGGACGACTCAAGGGTTGCATGCATGACTCATGGGATCGGCTCATGATTAACTCAACCATGGATATCAGGCGACCTCGATGCGCACGAGGCTCGCCAGGGTATTTCTTTGTTCGTCGCCGCTCCACGCGTCGACTCTCACCCAGGTCTTATTTGCAAGGTTTCGTTTCTCATTACCTTGTTCCGTTTCATCGGAATTTGTTACAGACTTGCTCACCTTCGAAAAGAAGCTTCTGCTCATCGGCCATGCTCATCCGTCACCCTCATCGGTCACGCTCATCGGCGCTACTCAGAGGCGATCAACTCAACCTGGCTCACTCTGGCTTACATCTGCCAGGATTTTGGCATTCCTGGAGATGGAAACTTCAACCCTGCGACGTCCCACACTTTCCGAGGTGTGGTGTGTCCCTGGCACGGGGGGATCCGTGCTCATCTTGCGATGGGCCAACTACCTCTGTTCCGGGTGGCACTCCCATCCTCGGATCGACTACAGGAACGGACTGTGCAGGACCGCTCACACCAACATCACTGGTAGCGCTTCATCTCGACGAGGAATCAGAATCTCAACCGGATCATCGATCATCTCATCATCGACGCCGTCGCTGATGGCGGGCGGAAAGTTCGAGAATCAGTGTGGCGACGTGCGCTAGCTCGAGAGGCCGCTGTTCGGCAGCACCTCCCGGCTGAGTCCGGCGAGGACGCGCGCCGTCGACGCACGCGCACCGGCGCTCATCCGAGGCGGCACGGGTTACGTGCCGCGTGCAACAGGTTTCGCGCTCATCTACGCGTAATGGCTGACACGGGTCACCACGCGCTCGGGTAGATCGCCGATTTTATATTCGGTTTTTCTCACGGTTAAGCTCACGGTTCTGCTCATCATTGGTACATCAACACGGGAAACTATATCTCCGGTCTCCGGGATATTATCCAGCTCATTCGGAGCATAGCGCGAGTGAAATCTTCCGGACAAGTGCCGTGTGTCTTTTTCCCGGAGAGACTCGCGCTCTCAACAGGTGCACGACGCGTCGAGTCATGCACAGTCAGCTCACCCGGGTGCTTCGCGGATTAATATAATTGGGACGACTCATCTCGGGAACTATTCGGCAATAACATTCTTCGGTTCAGCTCGTTGTCACGCGCATGACGCATCATTGGTCACGACTTCTGTCGTGAAAATGCCTCACGTTCCCAACGGTTGTCTCGCGGCGTTACAGTAAGCCGCGGGTTCGCTCTCGGTCGACTCGCGTGAATTCCATCTAACTCAACGGGCTCATCGGAATGTGCTCAACTCGGACTGCACCTTGTTTTCCGAACTGCTCATTACACAGTGTTTTTTCGCGTGCTTGTTCATCGTTATTTGTTATCCAATAAAAGAGTTTATTTTCACTGTTACCATCTTGTGTGAAATCATTTAACCCCCGTTCCGCTATATCTCATCCTGGCAATTCTCAAACAGCCCTTAAGATATATCCCTCCCAACTACCCCGGATTAAGCCCTATGAAATGAGCGAACCTTGAAAATTTCCGAATTTTCAAAACAAAACAAAAAATATAAGGGTAGCTACGTTCATAGGGGTTGATCCGGGGAAGTAGGATTTTGCATATCTAACGAGCCCATAATAAGCCCATAATTCTGAGACCAATAAAAAGCTTCTAAGTATTATACTAAAAAAGTTGGCGCTGGCTTAATGTTAGTTGGCACCCCCACTTTTCAATTTCGATTTTCTCGAAACAGGAATGAGCCCAATTATTTTTAGTGGCATTTGAGAGCCTATAAAAAGCCTATTATTTCGAGGTAGGTAAACAAAATTTTTATTTATTTATTTATTTATGTATTTATTTATTGACGGGCACTGCCCTTTTACAGAATATAAGGTCTTATATAGATGGCATTTTGTTTTATATTAAGATAAAATTTTTTAAATTATTTAAATTTGAGATAACATACAAATAAAAACATACAAAAATTTGGATAAAATTTTTGGGCCAGCTTAATAGACCTCTGACACGTCTATTAATTAATTGATCCCGATGGTTTCCATCGAACGAGCAGACTGCGATTTCTTCATCTTTTCGTGATTTTTTTTTAATACAAAAAAAACAATTTTTCACGTTATTATTTCATTCGAGTCTCTTTTTATTCCACGAACCCGTCTCGTTTCGATACGCTGTCGTTAATTACGCTGTATCTACGTAGTAGACGACATTGCGTTAAATTTATATATAACTTTGTCCCTGTTTTTATATATTCTTTGCTTTGGTCCTGAAACGGGACCTAAAAATACACCATAATCCCGTGTCAGACCTCTGCCGCTTTGGGTGCCCGTCATCAGTTTTCATACTTTTAATCGGTAACATTCGTTCTTAATCGTACTTTATACGCTGCTCACAATATATTTTTTTTATGTTTTTTTTTATATAATACGATAATTGGACACGAGCCATCTCGTTGACGTATGCCTAACGATCATGAAGCGACCGCGAAGTAACCACGGCCAGTGAACGTTTTATTCTTCCTTCGTTTTGTACTGTTCTATCTCTGTTAATTTCTCACGTATTTGAGAGTATCGACTGCTAACAATTGTCCTTCCCCCACGTGCAGTACTGCCCTTATCGATAAATCAAGACATGGCGAACCTGTTGTCGAGTGGCTCGACTTCATCGTCCAGTGTCACAGTTAACACGCTGGCCGGAAGAAGAGTCAAGTCTGTGGACAGCGTCGTCGTGGTGGACAGCGAACTACTCACGTGGGGCTTTTTTTGGGTCCGGTTTTTTAGAGAGGGTTTTTTGCCGGTAGCTCTGTTTTTGGGTCGGGTTTTTTAGAGCTTGCTTTTTTTGCCGGTAGCTCTGTTTTTGGGTCAGGTTTTTTAGAAATGGTTTTTTTAATGCCGGTAGGTTGGTTTTTGGGTCGGGTTTTTTAGAAATGGTTTTTTTATGCCAGTAGCTCTGTTTTTGGGTCGAGTTTTTTAAGGATGGGTTTTTTATGCCGGTAGCTCTGTTTTTGGGTCGAGTTTTTTAAGGATGGGTTTTTTTTGCCGGTACCTCTGTTTTTGGGTCGGGTTTTTTAGAGCTTGTTTTTTTTGTCGGTAGCTCTGTTTTTGGGTCGGGTTTTTTAGAGCTTGTTTTTTTTGCCGGTACCTCTGGTTTGGGGCGGGTTTTTTAGAGCTTGTTTTTTTTTGTCGGTAGCTCTGTTTTTGGGTCGGGTTTTTTAGAGCTTGTTTTTTTTTGCCGGTAGCTCTGTTTTTGGGTCAGGTTTTTAGAAATGGTTTTTTTAATGCCGGTAGGTCGGTTTTTGGGTCGGGTTTTTTAGAAATGGTTTTTTTATGCCGGTAGCTCTGTTTTTGGGTCGAGTTTTTTAAGGATGGGTTTTTTTTGCCGGTACCTCTGTTTTTGGGTCGGGTTTTTTAGAGCTTGTTTTTTTTTTGCCGGTAGCTCTGTTTTTGGGTCGGGTGTTTTAGAGCTTGTTTTTTTTGCCGGTAGCTCTGTTTTTGGGTCAGGTTTTTTAGAAATGGTTTTTTTAATGCCTGTAGGTCGGTTTTTGGGTCGGGTTTTTTAGAAATGGTTTTTTTAATGCCTGTAGGTCGGTTTTTGGGTCGGGTTTTTTAGAAATGGTTTTTTTATGCCGGTAGCTCTGTTTTTGGGTCGAGTTTTTTAAGGATGGGTTTTTTTTTGCCGGTACCTCTGTTTTTGGGTCGGGTTTTTTAGAGCTTGTTTTTTTTTTGTCGGTAGCTCTGTTTTTGGGTCGGGTTTTTTAGAGCTTGTTTTTTTTGCCGGTACCTCTGGTTTGGGTCGGGTTTTTTAGAGCTTGTTTTTTTTGTCGGTAGCTCTGTTTTTGGGTCGGGTTTTTTAGAGCTTGTTTTTTTTTGCCGGTAGCTCTGTTTTTGGGTCGGGTTTTTTAGAGCTAGTTTTTTTTTGGCGGTAGCTCTGTTTTTGGGTCTGGTTTTTTAGAGCTTGTTTTTTTTGCCGGTAGCTCTGTTTTTGGGTCGGGTTTTTTAGAGCTTATTTTTTTTTGCCGGTAGCTCTGTTTTTGGGTCAGGTTTTTTAGAAATGGTTTTTTTAATGCCGGTAGGTCGGTTTTTGGGTCGGGTTTTTTAGAAATGGTTTTTTTATGCCGGTAGCTCTGTTTTTGGGTCGAGTTTTTTAAGAATGGATTTTTTTTTGCCGGTAGCTCTGTTTTTGGGTCGGGTTTTTTAGAGCTTGTTTTTTTTTGCCGTTAGCTCTGTTTTTGGGTCGAGTTTTTTAGAAATGGTTTTTTTTATGCCGGTAGTATGCCAAGTATGATAAGAAAAAAGTATGATAAGAAATAATGTTAAGCTCGAAACCACCACTTTTCAATTTATATTTTCCCGAAACAGGGATGAGCCCAAAAAATATTTTCAGTGGCATTCGAGAGTCTATAAATAATATTTCGAGAGATTTGAAAAAAGAAAAAAAAATAGACATGGTGGGGGTGCTATCTTTATAGACTTATGACGTCTGCTACAGGCTCGCTCTCGATGTACAACTATCGAGGATTATTATTTTTGTATCAATGCTTTTATTCATCGTCCCGCTGTTCACCCACTATTGTTTACGAAAGGAATTATAGAAGCCTTGTATTTTGTTATCTTATATAAAACCGATACGTAAATGTAAATTTAATTTTGTTGCAGGTGGAGGCAGTTTTTCAGGGAATGGTCATACACCGTACGCGTTTCAAGCTGGAGGCCTTCGCGGATGTCACATCCATGAAGGCGGCCGATCCGAAATCTAGAATGGAGGAGACATTGCGGACAAAGGTATCCGTTACCATCGAGCTCAGAAATCTGGACAACAAGAGGTAAAGGCTTCAGGTCGAAGTCAGCGGATTTACTAAAAGAATAGACGACTTGAAGCAGCACTTGTTGCATCAACAGATCGAACTGGATATAGATTGAAGATTGCGCGTGGTCCAGGCGCAGGCAACTACTGCCTCATCACAGAATCCTGATGGATTCCGTCCTGGTCAATGTACCCAGAGCGCATCCCCAGTACGTGCAAGATGTACTGCAATTGCTTCGATCACAGCAGATGCGCTATTACCAACGGATTTGCCGTTAATCTATCCAATGCGGACTTGTTCTCCGTCGTGAATTCTGGATGGGCCATGGACGGATTTTGGAATACCACGATAAAACAGACGCTGGGTACCCGCGAAGTAACATAACTCTATATAAAAACTTTTATATTTGTATTTCATTTATTTTTTATTTATGTGTCTATGTATTTACTATACTACTACTACTACTACTACTACTACTACTACTATTACAGTGTCCACGTTCTTCTCTTAGGCGAGGCTTTGTCGATGCCGCATTCAAAATCATCCATCTCCCCGCAATGTCTGGACCTTGCAAAGATGCAAGGTCCAGACTGGAGAAAAAATTTCATCCAGTTCGAGTGAATACCCACTTCCGAGGATCGTAAACGGATCGAACCTCTTGTTTGGTCGCGCCGTGTGATACGGAATCTTCGCGGAAGGCTGCCATCAAAGATTCGACCTTAACTCTTATTGTGTCATCGAGCAACGCGCTACCATTCGTTACAGGCTAGTTTATGCAAGCCAGACTTGACGAAGCTCTTCGGGCCAAAGCGATTCCGGTCGCGTTCTATGCGGCGATTTGCAAATTCTGCTCTGCTACAACGAAGTTATAACGTGTAGGAGCGCAGCGATATTTTTACCCAAGGCAAGATTCGCGCTGGTACGCTTTTTTTTGTCATCAATATTGGATAAAAAAAATTCTAAACATGTGTATTTCAGGGGACGTTTGATATCGAAGAGGTATTTGGGAACTGCCCAAGAGGATGCCGATACGGTAATCGCATCGGTGAGAGATCGTTTAGAAACACCGCCTTTGTTCAATCAGAGTTTCGTGGTACGGACAATGCAGCCATCGATACAAATTAACAAAATTCGTATTTATATTCATTGTGTCAACTCTCTTTCAGCCGCTGTAATCGGACGGAAGAGAGTCTCGGTCCTCTGGCCTGCCTCCGTATCCGTCACCGGCTTTCATTACATGACGATGCTCATTCACGGACACGAGATATGGAACGATTGGTTTGATCTGCTCAAATTCTATCCCCAGCAACCTTCCGACACGGTCTTACCCAACGATGGAAAGTTTCTCGGTAAATCGTCGACCGATTTATTTTAAAAATCCATTTTTCAAATTGTTTTCGAAGTTTGAGACATTATTTGTTTATTTCAGACTCGGAGATTGTCTTCAAACCGACCGGTCACGGTGCCGGAGGTATGGGAAACGAGTTCAACGAGTCTCTCGGCGCCAATCATCCCAATAATACGGCTTACAGTCAATCATCAAATACAGCTGAAACGTGTAGACACAATCACAAGTTCCTTCCATAAACTGGAAAAAATTATAAATATCCTCCCAACAAATATGAAACGACATGAGATTCATGAGTGTGGCAGTTTTTAAAATCTTTTTTCTAAGAATGACCGATATACACGATTGTAGTCGTCGCCATTTTTTTTTTAGATAAAATCGATCACGTTGCTCCAAAAGGACATTCCAAAGTCTACCTTAGCAAAGCTAAGGTAGTACTTGCGAACAGCCTGAGCCCACGTGAGTTCAGAGAAAATTGAGAGAGAATTGCCAACACTTCTTGATGGGATAAAAATCTTTAAAAAAATCAAGCACATGGAAGGTACTGAAAATATTGATTATGCATAATAATAATTCCAAAATGTTATTAAAAAATTAATTTTTTAAAAAATGTTCATGAAATCAACGGCAACTTAACTTTTTGTTCATAATAAAACAATTTCTTAATCTTTTCGAATACGTATTAATTTTTTAAGAATTTTGTGTAATTTTTGAAAATGACGTTTATGAACTAAACCCGCGATTTAAAAAAATTACACGAAATTCTGAAAAAATGCATACGCATTCAGAAAAATTAACAAATCATTTTCATTATTTAAAAAGTTAGGTTGCCAGGTAATTTGATGGAAAATTTTTTTTTCCTTAATTTGTTAATAACATTTTGGAATTATTATTATGGTAAATTAATGTTTTCCGTACCTTCCATATGGTTGATTTCTTTGAGATTTTTATCTCATCGAGAAGTGTTCGCAATTCCTCTCTCAATCCTCTCTGAATTCACGTGGGCTCAGGTTGTCTGCTAGTACTACCTTAACAAGATTTCTGGTGGTGCGAGGCAATATTTTTGTTTCGAAAAGTATACACTCTTCGTAAAACAAAAATATTGCCTTGTACCACCAGGGATCTTGTTACAAAGAAAACGAGATCTTGCGTAGCAAATTTACTTTAACGAAGCGTCTCGTTGGAAGTATTTTCATTGATTAGCTTTGCAGACTTTGACATTTCCTTAACTATTCTAATTTGGCAATCAAACTACTTTTCATTCTCACCATGCCTCGTTACATTTGAGTGTTGTTACATCTAAGTCTAAAACAATTTCCGAAATGAATTATATCCAAGTTTTCATTTAAGTGTTTGGAATTTGACGTCCTACGATACAAGTGTAAAAATATTCCATCGGCCTTTATTCACATATAAATACATTCATACTTTTTGTAAGAGTTGTATTATTGTACTGATGTGTTGCTGATATAATAGATAATTTGTTTTCTATAATTTATTGCGTATTTATTATTGTATTGTTAACACAAATAAATCTTTATCTGCCGTCTCCAGCAACCGTACCTTTGTAAATCAGTATCTCGCTACGTGTAACAAAAAAATGCATATAAATTGATAATAACAATGTCAACAATGGAAATCAATATCTTGTTACATTCGTTTCATTATTTCGTAATTATTAATTATTAATGCCATTATTCTATTATTCAATCATTCTGGTTTTTCTCTGTTTCACTACTGCCCACTATTGCCCTCTGACGACGGCACGTACCATTAGATCGATTATTCGATATATCGATACCATTTCACAAAATGGAGGGGGAAATACCAACATATGAAATACAAAAAGGCCAACGAAAAATATATTTGTTCTCTGAGGGTTGGCACTGTTATCCTCACGAATAGCCAAATAGCGCTGCCTCGTTTTACATTGAGTTTCAGTACACTGCTCCGTCCGTCCCTCCGTCCGTCCCTCCGTCCGTCCCTCCGTCCGTCCCTCCGTCCGTCCCTCCGTCCGTCCCTCCGTCCGTCCCTCCGTCCGTCCCTCCGTCCGTCCCTCCGTCCGTCCCTCCGTCCGTCCCTCCGTCCGTCCCTCCGTCCGTCCCTCCGTCCGTCCCTCCGTCCGTCCCTCCGTCCGTCCCTCCGTCCGTCCCTCCGTCCGTCCCTCCGTCCGTCCCTCCGTCCGTCCCTCCGTCCGTCCCTCCGTCCGTCCCTCCGTCCGTCCCTCCGTCCGTCCCTCCGTCCGTCCCTCCGTCCGTCCCTCCGTCCGTCCCTCCGTCCGTCCCTCCGTCCGTCCCTCCGTCCGTCCCTCCGTCCGTCCCTCCGTCCGTCCCTCCGTCCGTCCCTCCGTCCGTCCCTCCGTCCGTCCCTCCGTCCGTCCCTCCGTCCGTCCCTCCGTCCGTCCCTCCGTCCGTCCCTCCGTCCGTCCCTCCGTCCGTCCCTCCGTCCGTCCCTCCGTCCGTCCCTCCGTCCGTCCCTCCGTCCGTCCCTCCGTCCGTCCCTCCGTCCGTCCCTCCGTCCGTCCCTCCGTCCGTCCCTCCGTCCGTCCCTCCGTCCGTCCCTCCGTCCGTCCCTCCGTCCGTCCCTCCGTCCGTCCCTCCGTCCGTCCCTCCGTCCGTCCCTCCGTCCGTCCCTCCGTCCGTCCCTCCGTCCGTCCCTCCGTCCGTCCCTCCGTCCGTCCCTCCGTCCGTCCCTCCGTCCGTCCCTCCGTCCGTCCCGCCGTCCGTCCCTCCGTCCGTCCCTCCGTCCGTCCCTCCGTCCGTCCCTCCGTCCGTCCCTCCGTCCGTCCCTCCGTCCGTCCCTCCGTCCGTCCCTCCGTCCGTCCCTCCGTCCGTCCCTCCGTCCGTCCCTCCGTCCGTCCCTCCGTCCGTCCCTCCGTCCGTCCCTCCGTCCGTCCCTCCGTCCGTCCCTCCGTCCGTCCCTCCGTCCGTCCCTCCGTCCGTCCCTCCGTCCGTCCCTCCGTCCGTCCCTCCGTCCGTCCCTCCGTCCGTCCCTCCGTCCGTCCCTCCGTCCGTCCCTCCGTCCGTCCCTCCGTCCGTCCCTCCGTCCGTCCCTCCGTCCGTCCCTCCGTCCGTCCCTCCGTCCGTCCCTCCGTCCGTCCCTCCGTCCGTCCCTCCGTCCGTCCCTCCGTCCGTCCCTCCGTCCGTCCCTCCGTCCGTCCCTCCGTCCGTCCCTCCGTCCGTCCCTCCGTCCGTCCCTCCGTCCGTCCCTCCGTCCGTCCCTCCGTCCGTCCCTCCGTCCGTCCCTCCGTCCGTCCCTCCGTCCGTCCCTCCGTCCGTCCCTCCGTCCGTCCCTCCGTCCGTCCCTCCGTCCGTCCCTCCGTCCGTCCCTCCGTCCGTCCCTCCGTCCGTCCCTCCGTCCGTCCCTCCGTCCGTCCCTCCGTCCGTCCCTCCGTCCGTCCCTCCGTCCGTCCCTCCGTCCGTCCCTCCGTCCGTCCCTCCGTCCGTCCCTCCGTCCGTCCCTCCGTCCGTCCCTCCGTCCGTCCCTCCGTCCGTCCCTCCGTCCGTCCCTCCGTCCGTCCCTCCGTCCGTCCCTCCGTCCGTCCCTCCGTCCGTCCCTCCGTCCGTCCCTCCGTCCGTCCCTCCGTCCGTCCCTCCGTCCGTCCCTCCGTCCGTCCCTCCGTCCGTCCCTCCGTCCGTCCCTCCGTCCGTCCCTCCGTCCGTCCCTCCGTCCGTCCCTCCGTCCGTCCCTCCGTCCGTCCCTCCGTCCGTCCCTCCGTCCGTCCCTCCGTCCGTCCCTCCGTCCGTCCCTCCGTCCGTCCCTCCGTCCGTCCCTCCGTCCGTCCCTCCGTCCGTCCCTCCGTCCGTCCCTCCGTCCGTCCCTCCGTCCGTCCCTCCGTCCGTCCCTCCGTCCGTCCCTCCGTCCGTCCCTCCGTCCGTCCCTCCGTCCGTCCCTCCGTCCGTCCCTCCGTCCGTCCCTCCGTCCGTCCCTCCGTCCGTCCCTCCGTCCGTCCCTCCGTCCGTCCCTCCGTCCGTCCCTCCGTCCGTCCCTCCGTCCGTCCCTCCGTCCGTCCCTCCGTCCGTCCCTCCGTCCGTCCCTCCGTCCGTCCCTCCGTCCGTCCCTCCGTCCGTCCCTCCGTCCGTCCCTCCGTCCGTCCCTCCGTCCGTCCCTCCGTCCGTCCCTCCGTCCGTCCCTCCGTCCGTCCCTCCGTCCGTCCCTCCGTCCGTCCCTCCGTCCGTCCCTCCGTCCGTCCCTCCGTCCGTCCCTCCGTCCGTCCCTCCGTCCGTCCCTCCGTCCGTCCCTCCGTCCGTCCCTCCGTCCGTCCCTCCGTCCGTCCCTCCGTCCGTCCCTCCGTCCGTCCCTCCGTCCGTCCCTCCGTCCGTCCCTCCGTCCGTCCCTCCGTCCGTCCCTCCGTCCGTCCCTCCGTCCGTCCCTCCGTCCGTCCCTCCGTCCGTCCCTCCGTCCGTCCCTCCGTCCGTCCCTCCGTCCGTCCCTCCGTCCGTCCCTCCGTCCGTCCCTCCGTCCGTCCCTCCGTCCGTCCCTCCGTCCGTCCCTCCGTCCGTCCCTCCGTCCGTCCCTCCGTCTGTCTGTGGCGTCTCAATGCAACGATACGTCATCCGTACCGTGTGAAGATTTAAAAAGGAAAAAAAAATGACGCCTGGCAAGACTCGAACTCGGAACCTACGAGTTACCAAGCCATCGCTCTAGTCATTCGACCATTTTCCAGATGACTTATTTAATAACGCTTTGTCCTATTGTTCATCGGTATCTTTGCCAGGAAATTTTTTTTTAGGGCAAAAGCGATGAATTATAACCCTGAGCTAATTAGAAAGGGCATAATTCATCAATTTTCCCCTAAATAAAATACATTTTGATCTCTCGGGGTTTTCTGAAAGGTCATCATTTTCTCAAAAAATACTTAATTTTCCCACAAAATACCAGGCCATTAGAAATTTCGCAACCATCGTGAGCCAATGCTTTTCGATAACGCAAGGCGTCGCAATGCAACGGTACGTCATCCGTACGTGCAAGGATTAAAAAAAAGAAAAAAATAGCACTCGGCAGGACTCGAACTCGGGACCTCCGAGTTACTAATCAATCGCTTTAGTAATTGGACCACGTTTTACATGACTTCTTAAATAACGATTTGTCCAATCGTTCGTCCGTATCTTTGCCAGGAAATTTTTTTTTAAGCCGAAAGCGATGAATTATGACCCTAAGCTAATTAG
This sequence comes from Ichneumon xanthorius, assembly GCA_917499995.1. Taxonomy (NCBI): domain Eukaryota; kingdom Metazoa; phylum Arthropoda; class Insecta; order Hymenoptera; family Ichneumonidae; genus Ichneumon; species Ichneumon xanthorius. The sequence goes on from CAKJTD010000103.1 coordinate 1,720,011, forward strand.
AAAGGGCTATAATTCATCACTTTTCCCCTAAATTAAATACATTCTGATCTCTCGGGGTTTTCTGAAAGCACATAATTTTCCCACAAAATACTTTAACATTTCTGGATTTAAAATTTAAATGTTTGACGACACGTTTTGAATGACATTATTGACACGAAAGAAAAACACTAAAAAAAATTCAGTGTAACCATTCAATGTTCACGAAACTGGCAACTTCTATTTACGATATATTTTTATTTATTTATTTATTTATTTATTTATTTATTTATTTATTTATTTATTTATTTATTTATTTATGTATTTCTTTATGTATTTATTTTATTTATTTATTTATTTATTTATTTATTTACTTATTTATTTATTTATTTATTTATGTATTTATTTATTTATTATTTATTCTTGATAATTCGTTTATTGGATAACCAAAACAAAAAATCAACTCTTAATCAGTAGTCGGACTGTAATTTTTGCAAGCACTTTCGTAAATGCGATGAGTTATTTGCCAAATCCTTTGACAGTTGGCTGTCACAGTCTCGATTTGTGACAGCCGGGCGATCAGCTAGCTCACGAGCGACGTGAAGCATGCGTATTTGGTGCAGCGGTCCGATTCCGTCGTTTCGGGTGCCAACCCTGAATCGGCTGCGACATGTAACAACTTTAAAATTAATTATCTACATAAAAATATCATCAATTCGATCGGGCCACGTGTGTTTCGTTTTCAGTTTTTTATTGCCTTTTTAAATATATCGTCAAAACGTATTTTCCCAAAAATCTCAAATAACTTTTTTTTCTCCCTTAAAGACTACAAATCTCAGCAATAAACCGATTGCGCCATCTAAGAGGGCTTGAAAAATCGTTCAAGAAGCCCCCCTCACACGAACCCAAACGCACGCGCAAATGCCTTAAAAAACAGGTGTCCACCTTATAATTGTCACCCTGTATACTGTATAGATGTAAAGAGAAAAGTCTATTAGGTTAAAAAAAATCTGTTACATGTTATGTATTGTTAATAAACTCATTACTACGACTACTCAGCCCTGACGGGGAAACCGGCTACTTATACGATGATAAAAGCGAAAAAAACAATGGAACTCAAAACAAAAACGACAACTCTAAGGCACGGAATATTGAAAACGAGACGGAAGACGAGACAGAATCCGAGAATGAAAATTCCAACAGACAAAGATTCAAACCGTTACCGAAGAACATCGGAGAATCGTCTGGTGACGAAAATAGTGGTAAGCCATCCGTAATACCAACCTTCAGATCGCCTCCAACAATTGCGCAAGAAAAGGATAGCCCTCCGAAAACTGCAATGATACCAGTTCAACTTGACAGCGCGCTATCAACTCACGACGAAACAATATCAAATTCGGAAAACTCAGTACAACCATCATTACAACTGAATCCCGAACTGTCACGAGAACATAAGGATGTCGCGAAACTCGAAAATCAATCAGTAAATACCGACATAGCAAACGAAACACTATCACCACCAATGACACTGGATTCGCGACAGTTTGATCCACCTTGGCATCAAGAAACAAGCGCATCGGAGAAAAATGAACACATCATACCACAGGAAGTGCCACCGAACTTCCGATCACCATCCATCTTCACAAAAGCCCTACAACTTGAAAATTTACCATTGCGTTTCAACTTTATTGAATATGTACCACCAATAAACGCCGAACGAACAAATGATTCCGAGCATCGTCCAGCACAAACACCGGTGCAACCGAACTTTAGGTCACCGTCAATGCCCGAAAAAATTAATATCACCGATCTGCACGCTGCACAAACACCAGTGCCACCGAACTTCAGGTCACCACCAATACTTCATTGTGATGTAAAAATGTATGGATCGAAAGCTAACACTTATCAACCAATCACACTCATACCACGCAAAAAAGCACTGCTGAAAACGATCAGCAATCTTCTATCGAATCTAACATCAAATCGCAGAATATCGCCTGGATGCGCATAATATGCATTATTGGCTCAAACAAACACACTGATCATCGACAAAAACAAAACCAAAAGTAGGAAAATGTTCATTAGCGTTTAACGTCAAACTAAATATAAGGTAAATTAACTCCTACACTTAAATACAACTAACACTTTTCCACACTAAAAAATATTTACAAAAGAAAAACCTAATACAACAGATACACAGAAGAATTGAAAAAGTCAGGAAGTAGACAAAAATCAAGCCACCAAGATACATAATAGAACCAAATGAACCGCAAATTCTTTTTCGGACTACCAGACAATTTGACAAACCACAGTAATAGGGTTAGACTTCTCACAAACAAATCACAACTAAATAAATATACACAAAACCCATATACTTATTCATACGTACATTTAAGCTACATTTACTCCGATACAATCGAGCATTCATCAATATATTTGATTATTAAATTTACTTCGTAAATAGAAACATGAGAGAAACGGAAGTTAAGAAAGATGATAAGATCGAGACAATGACAATCTAACAAAAAAAAAACAGATGTTTATATACATTGTCTGAGACATGCTCGGCGACACACGTATTTTAATGCAACAAAGAAAAAATTAAAGACAGCAACTTTTTATTTATACTAAAAAAAATCGCATGGGAACAATCATATCCCAATATGAATCAATATCATATCAATATCATTTTGATTAATTTCATTTTTTTTCACTTTCTTAACTAAGCCATTGTCTACCTTTTTGGCCAATATATGTATGCTATGCTTTTTACACTATCAATATTCGTGTCCATCATTTTACCCACTTCCAGAAACAACTTCCATCTTTTACCAACAAACCTCTTCCAAATAACATACTTGTTCGAGAATCAGCGCGGTTACGTGTGCTGGCTCGAGCGGCCGCTGTTCGGCAGCACCTCCCGGCCGAGTCCGGCGAGGCCGACGCGCGCGCACGCGCTCTCATCCGAAGTGGCACGGCTTTCGTGTCGCGTGCAACAGGTTTCGCGCTCATCTACGCCTAATGGCTGACTCGGGTCACCACGCGGTTGGGTAGATCGCCGACTTTATTCGGTATTCTCACGGTATAGCTCAATGGGTTTGCTCAGTTTTCCGGTTAATTTCAGTTCGGGCAACCGTATCGTCGTTTCGCGATATCGGTTGGGCTCACAGGGAGCATAACGCGATTGATTTTCTCGGGTACGCGATACGCGTAATCACACCGGAATTTCTCACGTTCTCCACGGCTACCTCGCGGCGATACAGCGCCGCGGGTAGATTTGCTCACTCGGAGGTCAAAGTGATTCATATAATTTAATTGGCTCACCGAAGTGCGCTCATTTTTGGACTACTCGTTATTGCTAACCTGGACTGCTCGTTATTATTCTCATTGTTGTTATTCGGTACATGCTCAACGGTCTACTCATTGTACAGTGTTTTTTCGCGCGCTTTTTACCATCGTTTGTTATTGAATTAAGAAGTTTATTTTCACTGTTAATATCGGCAGTGTTTATTTATTTATCCCCGTTCCGCTATATCTCATCCTGGCAATTCTCAAACATTTGGTCCTTCGAGCCGGATAGCGGAACGGTGGGGAGTGAAAAGTGCGCGAAAAGTGTCAGTGCATGTGTGCTCAATGGGACATATCATCTGTGAGGTGCGGAGAGAGTGTGCGTGTCGTGTATCTCTCTCTCACAGTGACTCTTGGGCAGCTCATTGGAAAGCTCTCTCGCTCGCGCTCGAGCGCACCTGTACGTCTCACCGGCCGGCTCTCGTGCGAGGAGAGCTCTCGTGCCGTGTGCATCGCTCCCGCGTCACCCCCAGTGCGAGCGACTCACCGGACTCTCGTGCGTTGAAAGCGCGCGCGATCATGCCGCGCTTCCGCGTTCGGCCATCTTGGGCATCTCATCGGGCTCTCTCGTGGCGGTGAGTCTCTCCCTGCCACCGACGGTCGGGTCTCTCACGCGGGCGGTACGCGTTCGCCGTGGCGCTCAGGCGACACATCGAACGCTCGGACAGTGACTAGTGTGTGCTCTCTCTCACTCGCGCTCGAGCATTTCGGACATCTCAGCAGTCTCTCACGCAGTGAGAGCTCGCGCGTCGCACATCTCTCTCTTACTACAGTGACAGTGGCCCTTCTCATCGATATAGTGCGCGCTTCGACGTCGCTCTCTCGCGCTCAGATAGTCCACCGGCGTATGACATTTCCCGATCTTCTCAGCGGTTTTTCGTGCTTTGAGAGTTCGCGCCCTGCTCTTCTCTTGCATTTGTAGTAACTGTCAAAAGTTATCATCGATTCAGTGTTCGATTAGAGAGCTTGTGTGACGCGAGTGGATCTCGCGCAGTGAATATTGGACACTTCTCATCGGACTTTCGCGCAGTAAGAGCTTGTGTGTGTGTGTGTTTCCCGCGCTCCCACATTTCGGACGGCTCAACAGTGCAGTGCAGGGAGTGCACGCGTGTCGCGTCTCCCTCGCACAGTGACATTTGGTCAACTCATTGGACTCGCGCGCGGCGAGAGTTCGCGCGTTAGTGCTTCCCTCTCGCGCTTCCCTCGTCCGGACAGCTCAGCAGTGTTCTCGTGTGGATAGAGCTCGCCTCTCTCTTCCACGCAGTGCGTCTCGGTCAACTCATCGGTCGACTATTGTGCACGGAGAGCGCGCGCGTTCGTCGATCGTTCGCGCGCTCGGGCATTTTAGACATCTCAGCTGTCTCTCGTGCGGTGAGAGCTCGCGTGTCGCGTCTCTCTCCCCACCATCGACAGTCGGACTCAGCGATCGGTACGCACTCCTTTGTCGCGCTCGGACATCTCAACGGCTGACGCTCATACCGGAAGAGCTCGCGCGTTTCGTGCGTCGCTCCTCGTTTCAGCCATCCTTATGACATCTAGATCAGACTCTCGCGCGGCGAGCACCCACGTGTTCGTGCTTCGCTCCCGCGCTCGGCTATTTTGGACAGCTCAACTGACTCGTGCGGTGAGAGTTCGCGTGTCGCGTCTCTCTCCTCCACTCATAGTCGGAATCTCAGCTATACGGTGCGCGACTAGATCTTGCGTTCGCTCTCTCGCTCGCTCTCGAGCATTTCGGACGGTGTAATATCGGCAACTGTTGTCTATATATGTACTAGAGCTAAACTTTCCACAATATTTGGTCACGTAGTTTCGTAGGAATATAAAATCATGACATTCGTGCCTTCAGTTTCTCACGCGGTGTAAATAGTCGCCTCTAAGGTCGAACGTCGGACAAAGCAACTCTGTTTACGTTTTGTTCCCTATACTTATTACTCGTATTTGCTTGTTGCTTTTTTTCAGCTAACTATACACTTAAACGATCGTTTCTAAATTCTACTAGAGTATATTACGACGTTCGTGTAATACTACTATTGTCTTTTTCGTAAAAAAAAATGCTTGAAGTCGATCTCTAGACATTATGTCGGTGATAAGCTACCGAGCGTTAAGGCATGAAAAGCGGTTTAGCGTGACTGGCTGGCTATATGTAAGGGGCGGGCGCTCCCTGCTTCTGAGCGGCTGAGAGCAAGAAGCGTATATGCGGTGATGCGTTCCACAGACAGTCAGTAGTGTTTGATCGCTGATGAAGGTTGCCGGTAAAGCCACTGCTGCTTATGGTTCAGGTTATTTCCTTTGTTAATGTAAGTATGGATATAATCCATACTTACATTAACAAAGGAAATAACAAAGGATATAGAGCAATATTAGTTAATACCAATAACATGATTAATATATTATCGTGTATGTTTATATCATTTCAGATCGCATTACTTGGATTGGAAGATGTTTAGGATTCCCCCGCAAGGTCGTCGAGTGGCCGCTCGTGCAAGGCTCGCCGAACGCGTATACGAAGGCTATGCTTACATATTTGCGCGAAACGAAAATGGAATTAAGTAAGTTATTTTTACGTTACATATATATACAGGGAAAAGTCAGGAAATTAAAAAATAATCAGGAATATTGGGGAAAAGTCGGAATTTTTCGGTTGGTCAGGGAAAATGCGTGACAATACTAAACGAGAAAATAGTACATTACTCCACGAGGGCGAAACATTTTTTCTCACGAGTGTGCGTTAGAAAAAGTGTTTCGCACGAGGGATGTACGAAATTTTGTATCACAAGGTGTAAAAATGGCCGTTTTACGCGAAGCGTGCGGAGAAGCAGCCATTTCTGCACCGCGTGATATAAATATACATTTTCTTACGGATAACGGATATGATCAATTTTCAATCAATTACATTCTCAACCAAAAATTTAATTTCATACAAATTTCAGTATTTCATTATACGAAAAAAATCGGAAAAAAATCAGTCATATTAAAGACGTCAAAAACATTGATTTTGCATAATAATAATGCCAGAAAATTATCAAAAAATTATAATAACAAAAATTTGTTCAACAAAAAAATCAGTAAAGCTTTTTTCTCATTTCAAATACATTCGTTGATTTTTTTGAATCTGTATGCATTTTTGCAGAATTTTCGTAGTTTGACATTTTTTTTTATTTTGAAAATCGAAAATCCTGAAAAAATTCATGTATTCAAAAAACTCAGCGAATGTATTTAAAATAAATAAAAAGATCACTGATTTTTTTGTTGAACAAACTTTTGTTTTTATTATTTGTTAATAGCTTTTTGTCATTATTATTATTATGCAAAATTAATGTTTTTGACGTCTTTAATATGGTTGTTTATTTTTGCATTTTTGTCGTACTGAAATTTTTATCGAATTAAACTTTTCGTTGGGAATGTGCGTATAATACGTCATTAAACTTCGGCTGAGAAATTCAACCGCGCAAAAACGCGTAACTATTATCCGTCAACCATAGATGGACGATTTTTTTTATTAGATTTTTCTTACCGCGTTTTTTTTGCCTACGATCGATGGACCCCTTCCAAGAAATATTTACTTAATATGTACTTTTTTGTCATGTGTTGCATATAATCCTTTCAGAAAAAATTGCGTTTTGATAATTCAAACAAGGTCCGGTCTTAATTGATTCGGAAAATTAAGCGGGGTGGGGGCGTCCGGCAATTTCAACGGGGGGGCGTTCGGCAGAAAAACGTGTTTTATTTATTTTTTTCGTGGGTAAAAAAATCCGTATCTTAAATCCCATGTGATTGATTGTTTGTAACGGTGTTCTGATGATGTAAAAAAATCCCAAGGTTTAAATATAAAAAATTGTAGAAGGAGTTTCATTTTATACAATATTATTTTTCTGAAATTTTTCATTTAAAAAAAATGGAACTTCTCCTATAATTCTTTAAATACGGATCTGGGGATTTTCTTACATTATCAGAATACCGTTACGAACAATCAATCGCATGGGATTTTAGACACGAATTTTTTTACCAATGGAAAAAAAACATGCTGTTTTGCCAGAAATCGCCCCCCCCCCCCCCCTAAGGTTTTACTATATTATCATTTTGTACATAAAACCGCATATATTTTTCTATATCTGTCAGTTATAACGACTTACATTGGTATTTATCAATACACGTTTTATACCGTTTAACATTATTTATTCTGTGTCTTCTCTTCACTATAGCCATGTTGTCTGCAAATCTCGGCTGACGGAGCTATGTCCAGGCCGGGGACAGATCGAAAATGGTCGCTTCACTTTAACAAGAGGGCATAATCATCCGACCATACCGATGCACGAAATGCTGGACGCATTTGTGGCTGAACTGTACCGCGCTACGATGACACAGTTGCTCCATGTTCAAGTCATATTCCAGATGCTTGCAGAAACGTACAAATTTTACATTTGAAATTAACATTTCACACGTAATATGATGCATTTTGCTTTGTTTCGTGAAAAAAAATGGTTTTTGTTGATTCATTGATTTTGTTGACTTTATCACGCACGTTGAGAGGTCAAAACTCATTGCTTAATCCTATTTTTAGCAAAATCATTACATACGTTCAGATTCTACGCGGTATTGAATTTTTTCAAAATATTAAAATATTCTATAGTAAAAAAAACACCAAAAAAAACTCGAAAATATCGAACGATATTGATATTAAGTTATTTGATGCTGAGTTACATGATGCTGAATCCATTTTAAAAAACCTGAAACTTTACTTTATTATATTCTTTGACTCACAAAGCTTCCTCTATGAGGAAGCCAAAAAATTACAGATGATGCTTTCTCATAGAGGAAGTTTTCTGAGTCAAAGAATATAATAAGGTAGCAATGTGAAAATTTCATTTTTTGTATTATAATATTGTAGTAAATATTGAAACCGTTGTCTTACAGATTTCCCGCAGCTGCTGCTATGGTTGACGAACACGAAACTTTAAGGACGATGACGCGGTGGAGAGAGGGAGCAACTCCTCCTGAGGCTCGCACATACGTTCGGTACCACGATATTGCAAATGCGATCAACTGGCGTGTTATCCGTCTCCACAATCACGGAATCCTCGAGATCGCTGTCGCGCGCAATGCCGACGCAGAGCCAGTGGCAGTAGTTTTCCACGATCACGTATTCATACAACACCTGGAAATGTGCCAGGAAATCCACATCACCTCAACAGCACGGGTCCTCCCAAGAGACATGGATAACACAATGCAGCTCTTGACAGTCGTTGCTGTCTATCAGAATTACGTATGTAAAATAATAAATAATAAATAATAAATAATAAATAATAAATAATAAATAATAAATAATAAATAATAAATAATAAATAATAAATAATAAATAATAAATAATAAATAATAAATAATAAATAATAAATAATAAATAATAAATAATAAATAATAAATAATAAATAATAAATAATAAATAATAAATAATAAATAATAAATAATAAATAATAAATAATAAATAATAAACGTTTCCATTTTTTGTGTAGGCGTTCGCTTGTGCTTGGGCCTGGATAAAATCCCAGGATCCCGAAGTTTATGGCACGCTTCTAAACCCGTTGATCCCCGTGATGCAGCCCCAACGGGCTTACGGTGACTTCGACGAGAGGCTGCACGATCAAACTATAACACAGTTCCCGAATATCACCGTGAAAGGGGATTATCAAAGCTATTGCAGGGTGAGTACTTTTCATTCTCTTTTTCGTCTTCGGTCGCGTTTCGTTTTTCATCTATTCCCCCTTTACCCGCTGTTCTGCGTCCATCACTTCTTCGCCCTCTTATTCAGCTTTATCCAGCTGTAAATAACGCAACTAATAAAAGACTATATTTTTGTTTTACTATCTTTGAAGGCTCTATTGGGAGAAGCACGCCGGCTGCATCTGAATGTCGCTAACGATATCCAGCTGCAAGACCTGTTAAAGTCTCTTATGGGTCTCGCGCTGCTCCCGGCAAATCGCATAATGACAGCGTATCTTGTGATACGGAACGCGCAACCTCGAGATGTTTTGATCAGGCTGTCCGATCTTCTCAGATACTTCGACCAAATGTGGATCGAAACGATTTCTCCCGAAGAATTCAGCGTACACGGAAACCTTGGAGCCTTAACAAACTGCGCCTTGACTGCGGTTAAAATAATCGAAAACAGATTGAAAGGAAATACCGAAATTTGGAACTTCACACGTAAGTATTCCTCAAGTCCTCAAGTATTCCTTACCTAACCGTTGTACATCAATTCTATTAAGTATTTTGTATTTCTTGTCGCTTTTTTATTTCAGGTAGTCTCTGCAGAATTCAAGCTCGTTCTTACGCCGATCTAGAGCGGGTGAACGAAAGAAGAGCGATCAGCGTGACTCCTCGTGTCCGATATGTAATCAACACAACGAAACTCCGACGCGCATGGAGGCTCCTCGAAGGTGGTACGATTAACAACGAGCGCTTTCTTCGGCTGACCAGTGGATTCCTGCAACCGTTTCTTGAAAGTTTGATGTTTCAAAACGAACCACGTGTTGCAAACTTCCAGTCCATACACGGGGCTCACGGCTACGTATACGGTATTTATTTATTCATTCATTGATTTATTTGTTTATTTACACATAAATATTGTATCGTTTTATGTTTAGTCGATGCTGTGAACGTTCCAGCCGAGGTTGGAGAAAATCGAGGAGCCGAGGTTGGAGAAATTCGAGGAGCCGAGATTGGAGAGAATCAAGAAGCCGAGGTTGGAGAAAAGCGAGGAGCCGAGATTGGAGAGAATCAAGAAGCCGAGATTGGAGAGAATCAAGAAGCCGAGGTTGGAGAGAATCGAGGAGACGTCGAACAGAATGTCGGGAATCAGATTGCACTTGAACGTAAGTTTAAAACATGGTGTTTAGTGGTTCTGGAAATTCTTAATGTCCTGGAAATGTCCTTGAATTTTGTCATGTCAATCGATGTTAATCGAAAATCGATTGTTATGTACAATTAAATGTTGTGACTCACCTTTTTTTCACTAATTTTTCAGCGGAATCACCGTATTCGTTGATCTGCGTCATTTGCAAGTCTAACCTTATCCAATATGGTTGCAAATCTTGCATGCACATTGCCTTCTGCCAGGAGTGTTCGCAACACTGGATAGACGTGGCAAGGCGTCAAAATCGCCCAATTCGCTGCCCACTGTGCCGAATGGTAGGAGACATCACGAGGGCTTACATTCCACATCGCGAATAGGTTTATGCATAACATTACGCGTCTACCTAAGCTGCAAGTTTTAAAAGAAAAAAAACCAAAAAAAATATTTTTAATCTATACCTTTTTAAGAAAGATCGTCTTTAAAATGACATAGAAATGTCTCGCATCTCCTCGCAATCGAATAAGCGTTGATTTACATATCGCTCAAGCCCGCAACGCTTCGGTTAGCGAGTAAGTCTAAAAAGAAAGGGACCAAAAAAATATATCTAAGTTGCAAGTTTAGATACAATTTAGATTTAAGAAGGAAAAAATATTTTAAATATTTTTTAACCTTATTATTAAGAAAGATCGAAAGATTAAGATTATTAGGATTAAGAAAGAAAGAAAGATTAAGATAGATATGAAGAAGATATTTTAAAACCTTATTAAGAAAGATCGTCTTTAAAATGACAGAAATGTCTCGCATCTCCTCGCAATCGAATAAGCGTTGATTCACATATCGCCCAAACCCCCAACGCTTCGGTTAGCGAATAAGTCTTAAAAGGAAGGAACCAAAAAAAATATATCTAAGCTACAAGTTTAGATATAATTTAGATTTAAGAAGCAAAAAAATATTTTTAATCTATACCTTATTAATTAAGAAGGATCATCTTTAAAATGTTTAATGTCTCGCATCTCCTCGCAAACATGACGTACCTTATTATAAAGTTAATATAAAGATAGTCACTGTTACGTTTGTATAAAATATCTGTATACGGTTGATGAATATAAATTCTATCTAAACTAATCTTTTTTAAGCATTGTCACCGATTTAGAGGTGGGTGGGGGATTGGCGATTTTAGCAAAAAAACGATTTTTATTTTTTTCATGGGTAAAAAAAATCATATCTGAATCCCATGCAATAGATTGTTCGTAACGGTTCTGATAATGTAAAAAAACCCAGGTCTGTATATAAAAAAATATAGGAGACGTTCCATTTTTAAAAAACAGAAAATTTCAAAAAAATGTCAATGGATAAAATGAAACTCCTACAATTTTTTATATTTAAAGCTCAGAACACCGTTACAAATAATCAATTGTATGGGATTTTGGACATAACTGTCAAAAATGTTGAGAAATCGAGCTGAAATTTTGTACACAACTCAAGTGACCACCGATTTTTCAATTTTGATAAAAATCATTTGTGCGTCGTACGGGGTACACAAATATGAAAAATGAAGACTAAAAAATAAAAGTAGAAAACAGACATAATAACGGATCAATGAAAATGCAAAGTTTAAATATGAAAAATTTATATAACAAGTTGTACCCCTTCACTCAATTGCGGCCCTGAAATCCATGTTAAACGACTCATTTACGGTTGCAGAAGTGACCCGCAGCAGCATCTTTCGGTGATTCGTTGTACCATCAACAAAGAAAGCCACCAACGTCCACTGTCGGTATTATACCGAGATAATCATTTCGTAAATTATTTAGCCTTGCTTAAAATTAGTTTGAGCGAAAAAGGCTAGCGTCCGCGGGTGTTAAAGGTAAAATAGATATTGTCCGTATGTTTGAGAATTGCCAGGATGAGATATAGCGGAACGGGGGTTAAATGATTTCACACAAGATGGTAACAGTGAAAATAAACTCTTTTATTGGATAACAAATAACGATGAACAAGTACGCGAAAAAACACTGTGTAATGAGCAGTTCGGAAAACAAGGAGCAGTCCGAGTTGAGCACATTCCGATGAGCCCGTTGAGTTAGACGGAATTCACGCGAGTCGACCGAGAGCGAACCCGCGGCTTACTGTAACGCCGCGAGATAACCGTTGGGAACGTGAGGCATTTTCACGACAGAAGTCGTGACCAATGATGCATCATGCGCGTGACAACGAGCTGAACCGAAGAATGTTATTGCCGAATAGTTCCCGAGATGAGTCGTCCCAATTATATTATCCCGCGAAGCACCCGGGTGAGCTGACTGTGCATGACTCGACGCGTCGTGCACCTGTTGAGAGCGCGAGTCTCTCCGGGAAAAAGGCACACGGCACTTGTCCGGAAGATTTCACTCGCGCTATGCTCCGAATGAGCTGGATAATATCCCGGAGACCGGAGATATAGTTTCCCGTGTTGATGTACCAATGATGAGCAGAACCGTGAGCTTAACCGTGAGAAAAACCGAATATAAAATCGGCGATCTACCCGAGCGCGTGGTGACCCGTGTCAGCCATTACGCGTAGATGAGCGCGAAACCTGTTGCACGCGGCACGTAACCCGTGCCGCCTCGGATGAGCGCCGGTGCGCGTGCGTCGACGGCGCGCGTCGTCCTCGCCGGACTCGGCCGGGAGGTGCTGCCGAACAGCGGCCGCTCGAGCTAGCGCACGTGACCGCGCTGATTCTCGAACACCGTAAGAGATCCCTGAAAAGTAGGTTGGTATTATTATAGCCGAGTGAAAAAATATTTCCGCTAAAAAACATAATTGTTTTCCGAGTAGTAGCCGTTAAGTGCATTTGTTTTTGAACATTCGTGTCGATAATGCGATTTCTATTTAATCGTTTTGTCTACTATTCGCAATGGGTTTAATCTGTAGGTGGCCTAAGCTGTTTTGTGTTTAGTGAGTTGGTACTGAAATTCTCTTTTGCATTCGGACACCTCTATGTCGCCCCTGCGAATATCGAGGTCCCTGAAACTGGCTGCGGTATAGCCGAGCTGCAGGCGTTTCAGGAAGTGCTTTCCGGCGAGGGTATAGCTTTAATTATGTTTGACATCGACACGTTCGGAAGTAGCGAGCCCGCAATTTTTAACGGCACCGATGCTGTACTTCGCTGCGTACCGAAAGTCGTGCACAACATATATTTACTGCACGATACTCAAGCTCACCACTACGGGCTAATCCTGAATTTATCTGCAGCAGCCGGTGCAGCTTTTTTCTGCGCGCCTTGCGGTGTATCATACAGCAGGGTAACAGCTCATCGGTGTGGACAGAAATGTCCATACTGCATGACTAGCCCTCCGTGTGACACCGAGTTACCGAAGATTCGTTGCGAGCCGTGCGGGCGCTTCTTTCGCGGGGTAGATTGTTTAGAGCGTCATAGAACGGTCGGGTCGCATGGGGCCCAATCGCGTCTATGCGACATGTTGCAAACGTGCAAAGACTGTCTAAGACAAGTTTACAAGAAAGATGGCGGTAAGTACGAATGCGGGATATTTTTTTGCCGGACATGTAAAGAGAACCGCCCCGAAAATCACGCGTGCTTTATGCCACCGCTGCGACCGGCGAAACCTTCGGAGCGACCGGATATATTTATTTTTTATGATTTGGAGACCCGTCAAGAGCGCGAGGTTGAGGGCGTAAACGATACGTATTTGCACGAGGTAAACCTGTGTCTCAGTCAGCAGCGATGCAGTAAATGCGTAGACCTGTCGGACGATGTGTGGACATGTAGTCTGTGCGAGGAGGATAGTGAAAAAGTGTTTCACGAAAACCCCGTAGCAGAATTTGTGGAGTACGCTCTACGAGAGCGCACTAATGTTGGACGCGTTATATGCATCGCGCATAACGCTAAAGGTTTCGACGCTCAATTTATTCTGAGGCATATCGTCGAGGAAAAGCGTGTAACTCCGCGATTAATCACTAACGGCACGAGTATAATGGATATGCGCATCGGGCCAGTCAAGTTCATCGACAGTCTAAATTATTTTCACATGCCGTTGAGTAAACTCCCAAAAGCCTTCGGCTTAGGAGAAAATGTTTTCAAAGGTACCTTCCCGCACCTTTTTAATAAAATTGAAAATCAAAATTACAAAGGCCCACTACCACCTCTCGCGGACTATTCGGTGGACACAATGTCTTCGTCAGACAGGAAAATTTTTCTGGAGTGGCACGAGAAAACTCGACTTGCGAGATACGAGTTCGATTTTGCACGGGAGATCGTAGCATATTGTAGATCGGACGTAGAAATTCTTCGGAACGCGTGCGCTGCCTTCCGCAAGATATTTATAGAAAGCGGTGACGTGTATCCGTTTGGCGAAGCCGTCACTATCGCATCCGCTTGCAATAAAGTGTTTCGTCGAAATTTTTTAACAAAAAACAAAATCTCGGTGCTACCGCGAAACGGGTATCGCAGGGTAGATCGGCAGTCCGAGATCGCATTAGAATGGCTGCTATGGTGCGAGCATGATTTGGGTGTGCAAATCGATCATGCGGGTCGCGGGCGCGAACGTAAATTAATCGATGGTACGCGCGTAGACGGTTATTACCGAACGGTCGATGGTGTAGAGCATGTTCTACAGTTTCATGGCTGCTACTTTCACGGGTGTGACAAATGTTACAGAGACAAAAGTAAGCGCGATGAAGAGTGGTGCGGCACTACGTTCAACGATCGGTTTCTTCGGACATTAACCACCTCCGCGCGTATAAAATCTCTCGGATATACGCTTCACGAGATCTGGGAGTGCGAGTATATTCGCTTCAAGACTACGAATCCGCAAATTCACGACCTCCTAAGCAGACACCCCATTCTGACCGATCAGCCGCTAAATCCTCGAGACGCGTTTTTCGGGGGTCGAACGGGAAACACTCGTAGCTATTGCGAGACTAGGGGTACTGAGAAAATGCACTATGTTGACGTGTGCTCACTGTACCCCTATATCTGTATTACCCCTATAGCTGATACGTGTCATGAGATAGTAGGACGCAACAACGATCTCAGCAACGTCGAAGGACTCGTGCGATGCACGGTGTTACCACCTCGAAATCTCTACCATCCCGTGCTCCCGGTACGCATGCATAATCGACTAATGTTCGCATTATGTCGAAAATGCTGCGAGGAGATGCGACAGAGTCCGTGTCCTCACGAGAGCAAGGTTGATCGAGCTTTCGAGGGTACTTGGGTATCGCGCGAGCTTCAAAAAGCCGTCGAAAAAGGCTATCGAATTCTATCTGTTCAAGAGATCTGGCAGTATGCGGTTGAACAGGGCGATAAAGCTAGTCAAACGCCAGGCCTCTTCGGTGCCTACATTAACCTCTGGCTTAAGATAAAGCAGGAGGCTAGTGGATGGCCTGGAGAGTGTACCACCGAAGAGAGTAAAACCGCGTACATTGCTAGTTTCCTTGAAGCAGAAGGTGTAGCACTAGATCGCGAGCCAATCGACGTAAATCCAGGGCTGAGGTCGGTGGCAAAGCTGTGTCTGAACTCATTTTGGGGTAAATTCGGGCAACGCGAAAATCTGCCAAAGACGGAAGTTGTAACAACGCGTCAGCGACTGTTACAACTGTTAACTGATCGGGGGTGCGAAGTCAACAAAATTATCCACGTCCACGACAAGGTGATGTACGTGTGTTGGCAAAAAACCACTGAAAGCGCCGACGTAAACCCCCATATGAACGTCGTCATTGCCGCATATACGACAGCACAGGCTAGGCTGAAATTATATTCGTACCTTGAAAAATTAGGCAAACGCGTCCTCTACTACGATAGAGATTCGTGTATATATATAAGTAGCGGTGTCGTCGGAGAGTACCATCCACCGCTTGGTAATCTTCTAGGCGACATGACGAACGAGCTGAAAGAGTACGGTCCTGACAGCTATATAAAACGTTTCGTCTCCGGAGGGCCTAAATTCTATGGATACGTGGTGCAGAAAGCCGATCGAAGCGAAATTGCAACGTGCAAGGTGAAAGGTATATGCCTGAACCATTCGATTCGATCTGCAGGCTCGTTCAAGAACCCGGCACAGCGATAGCCCTGAAATTTAGTGCCATCCGGCGAGATGCTTTTCACCAAGTAGTCACGCGGCAGGAGACAAAAACATGTAAGTCAGTCCTCGTCAAGAGACGGCGATGGGGTGAGCATGACTCACTGCCATATGGCTACTTGGGGTGAATCTCGTTAGAGTAAATTTGTAAATATGTGTAATTTTTCTAGTTTTTGTAAAATTGTAATTTTTGTATATTTGTAAATTTTTGTAAATAAATGCTCGGTTTCATTGCAGGTGGCGGGTATATGTGGGAGCTATACCGGACTTGTGGTGAGCCGTACGCCCCACTGTATATATTTTTTTTTGTATATAATGTATTATGTTTTAGGTTAATAATATTTTTTAAGAAAAATGAAAAAATAGTTTTTTCTTGTAAATCGTGAGCAACTTTTTTTATTTCTCCTATCTCTGCCCTCAATCTTCCTGCGGACAAGCTTATCAGTCATATGTATAACCGCGATTATACACTGTAAAGAGTAGCTTATTATTTATATAAGGAGCTTATGTCGCATGTACCTTCGCGGGCGGCAGTTGTTACAATGGATTGTAATAGGAGCTTAATTTATAATCTAATATTTTTAATCAGTTTTATTTATTCTAATTTTTTTGTATTAGTTTCAGAACTCAATCCGACAATCGCGACACTAAACGATAGTGCTGTGGTATTTTTGTGGGCCGACTTCAAGTAAGACGCAAGATATTGTACCGACTCCATGAAAATAATTTTCAAAACTTTTGTTGAAATGTATTTTTTTTATTTAAAAATTTTTAATTTCTTAATTTTTTTTGTATATATCAAATAAATGTTATATTGTATATTTCTCTGTATATTTAATACCCCTCATGTTCCTGGTTCCGCTCATTAGCCGATATGGACCCGCGTTGGAAGCATCCGTGGACCTCCATTATTGTCGGTCCTACCGGGAGCGGTAAAACATGCTTCGTAAAGAAGTTTTTAAAATATATTTCAAGCATGGCTGACGTAGAGTTTGCGCGAATTCTTTTTTATTATTCAGAGTGGCAGGACGGGTATAGCGATTACGATAAAAATATCGAATTTTTAGAAGGTTTACCACAAAGTTCTGACATTGCCGGTGATCCTAGGCCAAAACTTTTAATTATCGACGATCTAATGCGTGACTCTTCAAACGGTGAAATTGTAGACTTATTCACAAAGGGGAGTCACCATAAAAAGATTAGCGTAATTTTTATAACGCAAAACATTTTTCATCAAGGTAGAGGTCAGGGGATATTTCTTTAAACACGAATTATATCGTAGCATTTAAAAATCCTCGTGATCGAGCGCAGATTTCGCATCTGGCACGTCAAATTTATCCTGAAGACCCAACATTTTTACAAGAAGCTTACCACGATGCAACATCAAAACCGCACGGTTATTTGCTTCTAGATTTGAAACAGTCTACTCCCGATAATTGTCGATTCCGCACCTGCATTTTTCCGGATGATGTTCATAATTTTGTATATGTGCCAAAACGAGGATCCGGTTCTTGGTGATTTGTAAAGTATAAATAGGCCGTAACGAGTGTACGAACATCATTCGAGTCTCTGCTATGGCTCCAACAACAATGGCTACAGCTTCGCTTGGGAAGAAGAATATAATGTTACTGCATGCTCTATGCCATCTGGAGAAACATCAGCGCGATTCATTATTGCACAAGATAGATCGAAACGGCGTTCGATGTATTTGTGAGTGCGCGTTAAATACCTTAAACGGTGGAGTCCCGTTAAAAAAGAGTGAACGAATAAAACTATCTAAATATAAAAAAATTTTGCGCCGTCTCGTAAATAAAACTGGTAGTTGGAAGACGAAAAAACGTGTAATTGTGCAAAAGGGAAGTGGATTCTTACTACCTCTTCTTCTCCCAATCATAGGCACTGTGCTGTCTAATATTTTCACACGTAATTGACAAGATGCAGCACGCAAAGAAAATGGTTTTAGTGCCTCAAGATGCTGCCATGCCATCGGGCGAGCAGATAGAGCAGACGCGCTTCGTTCAAACACCAGGCACGACACTCAGTAGACTCGATACCGAAATCGATGATATACTGCGCTCAGTGACTCCTGCGAACCAACGAGAGAAATGGAAACTTTACCAGCAAGTTTTACAACGCCACCAATTTTTTGTCGACGAGGAGAGGCGACCTAAAATTAACATAACCTCTTCAGTAAGTGCCAAACCTGCTGAGCAAGCATCTGAGGAAACGGTCCGACAACTACTGAAGCTGAGAAATATCTGACGAAGTTGTTCTGGCTAGTGTACCAAAAACATATAGAAGACAAGCGGAGCAGTTATTGAATCATTTGCATGCCAGCTCCAACACCACTCTAACGTGGGATAAATCGGGAGTGGTCCATATCAACGGTGAACCAATAAAGGAATCGAATATTATAGATCTTGTAAATGATACTATGCGCCATAGAAAAACTATGCGTGCCATTGGTCGTGAGCAATTTGGAAATGAACTCAGGCGCTTAGGGATCCCTCGTGAATTTATCGGTAATACAAGCCTGTTGTATGAGAGTCTGAATCTCAACACACCTCTAAATTCTAGACGAAACTTGGCAAATTCAAATCCCAATACACCGGATACAAGTCAGAATAGCTTAAATTTATCAGGCAACAGGCGTCGAACTCCTACTAGTGACTCAATACGATCGTGGAAAACATTAAAACTGTAATAAAAAATATATATAATGGTTTTATTAAAGAAGTTTTATTATGATCCTACGCATCACGCTGGATACGCAGGAGCCCCAAATCTAATTCATGCGGCTGATAAAGAGAAAATTCCTGGGGAAAACGTCACTAACTGGTTAAGAACACAGGATGCTTATACACTACACAGACCTATACGACGACGATTTTCGCGGCGACACTACGCCGTCGATAATATCGATGACGTGTGGGAAGCTGATCTCGTTGATCTACGCTCTCTTAAAGATGAAAATGACGGCTCTGTTTACCTTTTAGTGGTTATTGATGTTCTCAGCAAGTATGCATGGATTGAGACGCTGCGTGATAAAACTTGTGCAGAAACTACAGAAGGGTTTAAACGAATACTCTCTCGAAGCAGTGGTCGAGCGCCTGTATGGCTACAGACAGATCGAGGCAAAGAATTTGTCGGTAGCGTTTTGCAGCGATTTTTGAAGAGTCGTGGAATAAATTTCCGAGTGGCCCGAAACCCCGATATCAAAGCCGCTATTGTAGAGCGTTTCAACAGAACATTAAAGGAGCGGGGCGATATTTTACACATAAAAATACACGACGCTATATCGATGTATTACAATCTATAGTAGAAGCTTACAATGATACAAAGTACTACTATCAAGATGCAACCGGCGGCCGTGACTCTGTACAATGCGGCGATCGCACGCGCAAATATGGTGAAACGATACAAGCTGTGTCACAAAGTGCCTAAATACAAGGTCGGTGAGCTTGTACGCATCAGTAAAGCAAAGTCTGCGTTCGAGAAAGGTTACGAAGCTCGCTGGAGCGAAGAAATATTCAAGATCCACAAGATTATTACAAATAGACAATCGCCCATATACGAACTGGTTGATTTGAACGACGAGGAAATTGACGGTTTTTTCTATGAAGAAGAATTAAGCGTTGTAGAGAAGGAAATTGAAACGGAAGAATTTTTTATTGAAAAAATTCTCAAGATTAATGGGAAAGGCCGTAATAAACAATACTTTGTTAGCTGGCGAGGATACCCCGAACAATTTAATTCCTGGATACCTGCAGCAAATATAGTGAATAAATAGTAGCAATATTTAAAAAAATGAGAGATCAATTTTACCTTGTGCTACCGAGCAACAGTAGTATGAAGTACTACCCCGATAATACGATGGCACACTATATAACACAGCTTCCAAAACAATTGAAGATGCCTGGAGAATGGGCTGTAGCCTTAACAGAAATTCAATTTCCCCGTACGTTTCTGCATGTAGATGAAATAAATAAACCTAGCGGTACACCGTCTCCAATAACAGCCCGTAGTACTCAATATGAGTGGATTAACTTGGCCATTAACTGTAACCTCAAAAAGACGATCACATCACTGAGCCCTTCTACACTTCCGCTAGGCACAGAATCTACTTTAGATTCTATACCACAATACACCGTGGAGAAACTAAACACCACACAGCCCACTATTCCTCAAGATGGTGTTACCAAGACCGTTACGCGAAAATATACTAAGCATCTGAAAACTCACGAAGTAATAATTCCAGCTGGACTCTACGCTAGTGTTAAGGCACTAATCGACACCATTAATAAAACGGATGTATTCAAAGATCATATCTACCTTGAATATAATGAGGATATTGGCGGGATTGTAAGCTTGAAACGAGTACCTGATAGCTGTGCTGTAGATAAGTGTATACTTCCACATCTTATATGTCTTGATGATAAACTTTCTAAAGCTTTGGGTTTCGAACCCGGAAAAATTATGGATATTCATAAACAATCGGTATTTATCGCAAATTATCCTGCTAATTTATCGCTAACACTTCCTGACTATTCATATTGTGAATCATATTGTGAAACTATTCATATTGTGATGATACTTCCTTTTTATTAACGCTTCCAGACGGGGCAATCGGGGAAATATGGGGCGAGGGAAAAGGGGGAAATAATACACCAGCGTTTTGTATAGAAATGTGGAAAAATGGCTTTTAATAATAAACGGTTCGATGAATGGTAAATAACAAAATAAAATCAACAGTCTCAATAATAATCCAAAGGAAAGAAAAGGGTTCGCAATAACAAGTATAATAACCCAATCGAAGATAAGAGAAGGGGGCAAAGAATTAAAAAATAACAACAATGGATAATCAATACGCGGGGGAGATAAGAAAGTGGAAAAATAATTAATACGCAGGGCAAATAAGAAAGTGGAAAAATAATTAATACGCAGGGCAGAATACAAAGGTCGAAGATATAATGAGTGCGGAGGGAAAAGAATACAAAAAAAAAAATAGTGAAATAATCAATAAGCGGGAAACAGTAAGAAAATAGAAAAATACTCAATACTCGGGAAAATTAAGAAAATCGGAAAATAGTTAATACTCGGGGAAAAATAAGAAGGTAATAAAATAATTAATAACGGGACTTATGAAAATAATAAAGCTCATCCTAATCGCCGGGACGGAAATTCGTACAGGTCAATCGCAGGGAGGAAGGGGGGGGGGCTGGCCGGTGGATATTCTACACAAGACTGGTCTTAACTTAACAAACTCAGAAAAAAATCAAAACTTGAGAAATAAATCCAAATGTTAAATACTTGTTTTTGGGCGCCTGCTACGGTAACGGTGTAGCACCGGAACTACCAATTTGGTTTAATCGGATCCAACAAAAGAAAAGAAAAGAAAAGAAATCTATTGCCTTTTACTGCACTCGGCTAGCGGGAATGGGGGAGGGAGGGGGATGAGACTTCTCAGGCCGGGGACACTGTCCAGGGCTTCTTAATAATATTACCTCGGCACAAAAAAAAACTAGAAAAGAATTTCAATAATCACAAAAAAATAGATAAGAGGGAACAATTTACGAGTCTCGGGGAAAGTGGGGAAAATAAACTCAATGATCGCGCGCTGTAAATTTTTCCGGTCGCCACCACTCACGCGCACGTATGAAATTGAGAACAATGCCGGCGCACGTGGCGGCCGATAATCGACGGTCAAAAATTATTGTACAATCAAAATCACTTAAAATTACAAAAAGGGGGGGGGGACGGTGAATTTTCACGGAATCTGGGAGGTGGAACAATCAATCAATTATAATTGGGGGAAGGGAAATTTAAACCGTACTCACTCAACCAGTACACTCGTTATCGGTTACAATAATCCGTCCGATAATTCTTTCAAACAGGCCCTCTCGGCAAAATTCGTTCAATATTCCTGGGTTTGCCGAGTCGTTATAAATTCCAGATTTTGGTCCAAATCGTGTCCGTTATTATTGCCTCTGGGTAATACTCTCCGGGGATGGAGTCTCGTCGTACGTTGAATGGCCGGGTCGTTATAAGTTTCCAATAATTTCGCTCTTACAATCTTACGCCTGTCACACACGTTCGCTCTATCACACGCCGTGGCTCGAAGTGAAGACGGCCTCGCCGCTTCTGGCTTCTTCTCCGACCTTAGGGTCGGTCTTGCAATTTGCGATTTGGCTGGCGAAAATCGATTGGTCGATCTCGGGACTACCTGGTAATGGGCGTTGGGATTGGCCGCGGCCGATGCGAATATTCGTCGCGACGGAAGGCCTGTCGCGACGCTCGGCGCGCGCATCTTCTGCATCGATTGGCCCATCGATCGTCGAACAATTCTCGACGTCAAGCGGTGCTGGTTCCTCGCGGCGAGCAGGTGAAATATCGCATCTGACAGTTCGGTGTGTTTTTACGGTGTTTGCCCGCACGACACAGCTCGTCGGTTTACACTCGTGATTTCGAGCCGAGAGTGTGTCGTCGGGTTCCGGGCTGTCCAGGATGGGTCAGCCGAGTGGAGTTTCGTTGTTGTGGCCTCCAGGAGACGGGACGACGATGTTTTGGCGGTGTACCGGAGTGTCGGGCATTTTTGGAGGTTAGTGCCGGGATGATGTTCCAAATGTATTTTATTGTACAATTTTCGTGTCCCTCAGGGTCGGTCTAGAGTGTAGAAGAGTCTTCGATGGGCTGCGATGGTATTTGAAGGTCTGCGCTGGTCTGAGATGGTCTGCGCTGGGTCTGCGATGAGTCTGCGACGAGTCTTCGGTGGATGGCGACGGCTTGAGTGAGTGGGTCGAGGGACTGACTGGGTAGTGGGAACTGAGGGTAAGTCAGGGGGGAAGAGGGTTAACAATATTACAGTCGTTGTTTAAATTGTAAATTCTAATCCTAAGTTATTCCCTAGGTGAGTGGTGGGACGTCGAGCCACGTCGGAGGAGACTTATGACGCACCACGTCACAACTCCCCCCCACTTGCCGAAAGTACGTCTCCTGACGACTTGAGCAACACATTCACACTGGGGACGAACGGGGTAAGATTTCTGGGAGGGGGGAGAGGGGCTGGCGGGTCTAAGAAAAATATAGGAATGCAATCTTGTAATTGTAATAATACCGTTTTACTCGTCCTCAGTCTTTTCTTCTCGTATTTACATCTGTCATCCACACAACTAAAAAAAATAAACAGCTCTTTGGTAACGCTGGTGTGGGATGACAGTCATGAGATCATAACAAAAAAAAATAATACAAAGAAAAGAGAAATCGTACAAAAGAAAATAATTAACTCAAACGAAAAAAACTAAATAATTGGCCTCTTGGTGGCAAGTACTGAGGGGCGGAGGAGTCGGGGAGAAAATAGCGGGAAGAAAGAACATTATAAACCAAAATTCGAATGAGATGAAGCAGAAAACGATAATAAGCGGCGGTTGTCAACGGGGGACATAATAGGGCGTTTGCGGGACGGTCTATTAACGGGGCGGTCTGGGACGGTTTTCGATGCGGGTCGGGCATTTTGGCGAGCGATGGTTGGACTTGCCACAATTCCAGCATCTGGGTGCGTGTGTCACATGAGCCGGTTCGGTTTTGGGGCTGGCAGGGGGGGTTATTTCGAGTGACATCAATGCGGGTACAAGGGGTTTGGGTTTTATTGGCGCCTTTGCGGTCGGGGGTCTGGGGGGAGTAGGGTTCTGGGGAGGTGGGGGCACAAGGTGTAGGGACATTAGGGCGGGGACTGGGGGCGCACGGGGAGTCGGCGGGGGGCGGGTTGCGGGCGTGTTACGAGGGGGGCAGGGGGTGGGTTGGATTTTTGGGGGTTGGGGTTGGGTTTTGGGGTTTTCGGGGGGTAAGTTATGGTGGGGCCGTGGAACAGGGGGCCTGGGGCGAGGTCAAGCATTAATTTGGGGATAGTGCCGGTGTGGGCAAGTGGATGGGGACGAGCTGAGGAGGTATTCTTCGGGGTTGTCTTAGGGCTGTCGGTTGCGCAACTGGTAGCTGCGTTCGGGTGGGGCTGAAGGTCGGTTAACGCTCCCACGAGGGCGACCTCGGGGACGTCGTGGGTTCTCTGGGGCTTCGTCGGTGGCTAGGTTGGTGTTGGCAGCTGGGTCTGGCGTCGAGATGGCCTCTAGGTCGTTTGGTGTGGCGGTGTCTCGACTTCCGGTAGGTGGTAGCCGATGGCGTCTCGACGGGCTTCGGTGGTGCGGAGTCCGCCGCGTCCGTGCTGGCTCGTTTTCCATGGCAGTCTCTCCATTCTGTAACGACGGGGAAGGGGACTTTAGGGTCTGATTATTAGCTGGGGCTGTGGCAAGGGGGGGGGGGGGTGGCTGGGGGCAGGCCTAACGGGGGAATGTCTGCGATGTTTGGGGGAGGGTGATAGGGCTTCAAATCTTTAATATGGACTTTCGGGCGGGTATTTTTGGAGGGTATATTTAATTCGTAAACCACGGGGGACAATTTATTGGTAATTTCGTAGGGTCCGCGATATCTAGCATCGAGTTTCGCGGCAAAATTTTGCGGGCCAGACGAAAAAACGCGATTCTTTCGGAGTACCAAGTCTCCCACGTTATATTCCCGGTCGGACCGGCCTTGGTTGTAATATCGCGCCTGTCGTCGCGCGGCTAGGGATAAATTACGGTGCACCCAGTCGTGAATTCAGGGAAGTCGGGTCATCCGATTTTTCCAGATGGCTGGGTCTGTCCGGTCTTCGACGGTCGGGGGAGGTATTTCGTTTCGGATGCTTTTTGCAGGGCGAGGGTTTCGGCCGAAGTTAAGAAATGCGGGTGTCATTTGAGTGGATGCTTGGACGGCGGTATTAAGGGCAAAACATAATTCAGGGAGGTGGGCATCCCATGTCTGATGGTCGTCGCCTATGTAGGAAATAATCATGGTTTTAAGTGTTCGGTTAACTCGTTCGACTGGGTTGGCTTGGGCATGGTAGGGAGGGATGGTGGTCTGTCGGATGCCGTATTGGGATAACTTTGTGGTCATGTACCGGTTTACGAATTCCGTACCGTTGTCTGTCAGGAGGTATCGAGGGCAGCCCCAACGGTTCAGAATTAATTTTTCTAGGGCAGTCATTATGGTGGTTCCTGTCGCGGTTTTTAGGGGTTGGGCTTCGATGTATTTGGTAAATAAATCTTGAAATACAACGACGTATCTGTTTCTATTTTTACTTGGGGGGAACGGTCCCATGACGTCGGCGGCTACGACGGTCCATGGGCCTTCGGTCGTTCTTTCTCTCATTAGTCCAACAGGTGCAGTCTGCTGCACCTTGTTGAGTTGACAAACCGGGCATCGTCGCACGAACTGAGCGACGTCTTGAAATATTCCGGGCCAGGCAAAGTCTTGGGTCAAGCGGTGGTATGTTTTGTCTATGCCCAGGTGGCCGGATTGGGGCTTGTCGTGGGCGTCTCGCATAGCTTTTTGTCGGGCGTCACAGGGCAGGACTAGCTTCCAGGAGTCCAGGTCTACCAGGGTGGGGTCTATCACAGGGTGAGGTCGGTGGTGGTATAGTCGGCCATCCTCGAGTTTCCAATCGGGATATTTGGAGGGAAATTGACTGACATTTTTCATTTGTTCGAGGTACCAAGGGTCTATCGATTCGCCTATTGTGGCAAGGGCTTCGGGTGTTCCCTCGAACATTCGGGATAGGGCGTCGGGCACGAAGTTCAGGGCTCCCTTGCGATGAACAATATCCATGTCGAGATCTTGCATGGTCAATGCCCATCTCGCAAGTCTTCCCGCCGGGTCCCTAACGTTTCGTAGCCATTTCAAGCTGCTATAATCCGTTATCACACGAAAAGAGGTGCCTTCTAAGTACGGGCGCAACTTCTTTGCGGCCCACAAAACGGCTAGGCACTCCTTTTCGGTCACACTGTACTTTTTTCGGCTTAGGAGAGGACTCGACTACAAAATACTATGGGATGTTCTTCGCCCTGGGACTCTTGGGTGAGGACGGCTCCGATGGCTAAATCGCTGGCATCGGTATGGACGGTAAAGGGCTTGGTAAAATCAGGGCGGGCTAAAACTGGGGTTTGGGTCAGGGCTGTCCGTAATGCTTCGAATGCTATGCTCTGTTCCTCTCCCCACTGCCACTGCGCGTCCTTTTCCAGGAGTCGTACGAGGGGGACTTTGTGCTTGGAAATATCACCCAGGTATCGAGCATACCATCCGATCATTCCGAGAAATCGGCGTAATTGCTTAAGGTTTCATGGGGCAGGGTACTTCAGGATCGGGGCTATCTTGTCGGGGTCTGTCTTCAGTCCGTCTTTCGTGATTAAATATCCCAAATATTTCATCTCGGGACAGAAGAACGAACTCTTCTCTCGGTTAATTTCCAATCCCGCGTTTTTAAGGGCCGTTAACACGAGAGTCAAATACTCGAAGTGCTCATCTACCGTTTCCGTGGCGATGATCACGTCGTCTAGGTAAGCAAATACATGCGGCTCCCATTCGGGTCTTATTAGTCTGTCCATCAGTCGTTGGAATGTTGCAGGGGCGTTCGTCAGTCCAAAGGGCATACGGGTAAATTGGAAAAGGCCACGTCCAGGGACCGCAAAGGCGGTTATGGGACGACTTTTGAGGTCTAACGGGACTTGGAAATAAGCTTGGCTCAGGTCTAACTTGGAGATATGTTGGGCACGACGAAGTCCGTCTAATATCCGGTCTAGATTGGGTAACGGGTATGCATCCTTGCGCGTGACTTTGTTCACGTCGCGGTAATCAATGCAGAATCGGTGTTTACCGTTGGGCTTCGGGACTATCACCGGGTTGCTGAGCCATCCGCTGTCCGAGGGTTCGATCACCTGTTCGCCGATCATTTTATCGACTTCAGCTTGGGCAATTCGCAAAAGGAAAGGGGATATCGTTCGGGGGCGTTGGCGGATTGGGGGATGATTATCGACATCGATAGAATGGCGGATAAGGGACGTACAACTTAGAGTTCCCGTGGTGGGAGGTTTCACTAGACGGTCTAACAATGACTTTAATTGGTCCTCCGTTTTTTTAGTGATTTCCACCAGGCCGGCGAATTCAGGGTGGGCTGACACGACCATGGGGATGTGGCCATGCGTGGCGAACTTTCAGGGACGTCCTGTGGGAGTACGCCACGTGTCGTTCAGGTGATCTATTTGTAAGCCTAACAGCTTACAAAAATCTCTCCCTAGAATCGCATCCTACCCCAAGGGTGCGACGCGCATGTCCAGGGGCCAAATTTTACCGTCGATTTCAAAAAAGAGTCCGATGTCTCCCACCACGGGGACGATTGCGTTGTTTGCAACGCGTACTCCTCCGGTGGCGGGTCTTATGGTCACTCCTAGGGAGTTGGCAAGGGTTACTCCTAGGAAAGAGCGCGTGGCTCCTGAATCGATGACGGCTTCTACAGGGCGTCCGGAGAGGTTGAGGATTAGGAAATGGCGATCGTCTTCCCTGTAGACGTCGGGTTGATCGGGTGTGGTTGATAGTAGGGACGGTCGGGATGTACGGGAATCAATGGTATCTACGAGGTCAAGGGTTATAGGGGTTTTTATCCCGGGGGAGGCCTCTACTGTCCTCCCCCCGAGGGGTTTCCCTCACGGGTTCGTCGGCAACGGGTGCACGAATTTGCGTCGCATCCGGGGAGGCCGCATATGGTGCAGAAGTTCCCACGCGGTTGGGGGCACTGCCTAAATATGTGTCCCTGTTCCCGGCAGTTATAACAGCGGACTGTGGCTGACTGGACTCTGGGAGGTCTGGGGTTGGGTTGGGGGTTAGGAGTGGGAAAAGGGCTTTCGACTTGGACGGCCATTAGGGGTGGAGGGACGGCTTGAGGGTTTTCTGTGGGGGCGGCAACTCGAGGGGTTTTTGGGGTGGGTTGTAGCGTGGGTAGGACTGGGGAAGGGGCAGCAGGGGCGACGGGGATGGCTTCAGGGGTTGGGGTTGACTCTACTGCGGCGGCTCTCGCATACGATTTACCCTGGGGCGTAAATGCAGCGGATGGAAGGACGGACTGGGTTGGGGGTGGGGGAGGTCGGTAATTTCTCTTTCGCTCCAGCATGGACTCTATGCGCCGACACCTTAACTGAAAGTCAAGGAAATTCACGATGTCGGAACGTTCGAGGTGGAATGCCAGATCGGGGTGTAAATTTTCGTAGCACAGGTCGAGCTGGGCGTCCAGGGTGAGGGAAGGGCTGAGGAAACTGAAATACGTTCTCATCTTTGTGAGATACTCCCCACTGGGCTCACCCGGATCTTGAGTTCGTTGTTCAACCTCGCGACGTAGCTTTTCCTGGAGGTCACTGTGTCCGAACCGTGCCCGAAAGTGGAACACGAATTCCTCGTATGACGTCCAGGCGTCGTGGGATACTCGATACCACATGAGGGCGTCATGGGTAAATGATTCGGGAAGCATGCGGAGTAATTCCTCTTCGGTATACGCACGGCTGGCGCAATATTCGTATAGCCGCAGAGGTACTCCTCCCCATCGTCGGTACGTCGTCCCGCGAATTTGGGACCGAAACGACGAAAATGATCAATCCCGGCGGTATCCCGGGTCACGAAGCTTGGGGCTGGGGGTTGAAAAGACTGGGGATGTTGAAGGGGGGTTCGGAAGGGAGGTCGTAGGTGGGTGCTGTTATGTTGAGGGTTCGTACGGGGCGGGATACAGAAGGTATCTTGGGAGCGAGGTGGGGCTTGGGGCTAGGGTTGGGGAACAGGGACAAGGGGGGATCTTGGGGGTATTTGGGCTGGGGTTGGGCGTGGGGTTATTTGGCGGGTCAAAAACCGGGGATGGAAGGTTACGGTGGGGGCTGGGGCTTGGGTTGGTTGTAATGGGGGATGGTGGGGGATGGGCTCGTCATGTAGGGACATTAAATCGTCACTATTGTTGAAGGTAATGGGGTCTTGATACGGTCCTAGGGTTTGGCCAGTGGGTAAGGGTTGTCGAGGGGGTTGGGTTTCGGGTTGGGTGACGGACTGGGCTTGGGATAGATCTAAGTCTATGTGGGCGAGCCGGGAACGAAGTGTCCCGTTAAAGTCGGGCTCTGATAGCGCGGATGACAACGTGAATGGTGTGCCCAATCCACGTTCGTCTTCAACAGGGTCCCATTCTATGTGAACATTCCGATAGCGGCGGCGGATCTCGTACCGCCAATATCGGTCCAGTAAATCCTCCGAGGTTCCCGTGATACTTAGCCCGGCATGATCGCAGAGCCGTATCAGATCGCTCACATTGCGGATACTAGCCAGATCAGTTTTAATATTTTTTTTTCCCTGTAAAGGGCGGTATCAACGAGGGCTGCAGGGGGAACTATCATTTCGGGCGGGGGGACGAT
Organism: Ichneumon xanthorius; assembly: GCA_917499995.1. NCBI lineage: Eukaryota > Metazoa > Arthropoda > Insecta > Hymenoptera > Ichneumonidae > Ichneumon > Ichneumon xanthorius. The sequence goes on from CAKJTD010000103.1 coordinate 1,749,569, forward strand.
GTTCGAGATTGGGTTGGGGGTTGAGGCCCGGCCGTGGTAACGCTAGTGGTGGTCGGGGTGGTTACTCCAGCGGTCGTTACACCGGTGGTGGTCGGGGGGTCCGCTCCAGCGGGCGTCACGCCCTCCGTGGCGTCGGCCATTATTTATGGCAAAGGGGTGAATGGAAAAAAGGGGGTAAAAGACTAATAAAATACAATAAAATAAAATAAAGAAGGTGACCAGAGAGCAAGGGTTCAGGGCTAACGTTGGGGCGAAAGGCTAGAAAGGGAGAAAAGAGAAAGAAAAGCAAAAAAGAAAAAAAAGAAAAGAAAGAACTCCAAAGGGCAGCAAAGAAAAGAAAGCAAGAAAAGAAACAAAAAGGGTAGAAATGGCAAGGGTTACGATGCGAAGCACAAGTTGTATCAAAAGAAAAATAAATGCAGACGAAATCGGTATAATGTTCGGGGTAAATATGGGCAACGAGGGTACTTACTTGCCAACAAGATATCCGCGAGTGGTGACGACTCGCGAAACAGCGGCGGGCGCAATAATAGTAAAGACAAAAAAAAAGTTTTAATTCAGTGTGGGGGAGGTACAGGGGGGGGGGAATACTTTCTGTGCCGAGGTGAGCACTCTTTTTTCAGCTCAGGAAAAAGTAATCTCCACTCGAGGGGTGAAAATGTCACCGCTCTCGAGGGTACCGTTTAATTTGTTTTCAATTTTCCTGTTATTACAGGGCCCCACGTTGGGCGCCACTTTTTGTGATGATACTTCCTTTTTATTAACGCTTCCAGACGGGGCAATCGGGGAAATATGGGGCGAGGGAAAAGGGGGAAATAATACACCAGCGTTTTGTATAGAAATGTGGAAAAATGGCATTTAATAATAAACGGTTCGATGAATGGTAAATAACAAAATAAAATCAACAGTCTCAATAATAACCCAAAGGAAAGAAAAGGGTTCGCAATAACAAGTATAATAACCCAATCGAAGATAAGAGAAGGGGGCAAAGAATTCAAAAATAACAACAATGGATAATCAATACGCGGGGGAGATAAGAAAGTGGAAAAATAATTAATACGCAGGGCAGAATACAAAGGTCGAAGATATAATGAGTGCGGAGGGAAAAGAATACAAAAAAAAAATAGTGAAATAATCCATAAGCGGGAAACAGTAAGAAAATAGAAAAACACTCAATACTTGGGAAAATTAAGAAAATCGGAAAATAGTTAATACTCGGGGAAAAATAAGAAGGTAATAAAATAATTAATAACGGGACTTACGAAAATAATAAAGCTCATCCTAATCGCCGGGACGGAAATTCGTAAAGGTCAATCGCAGGGAGGAAGGGGGGGGGGGGCTGGCCGGTGGATATTCTACACAAGACTGGTCTTAACTTAACAAATTCAGAAAAAAAATCAAAACTTGAGAAATAAATCCAAATGTTAAATACTTGTTTTTGGGCGCCAGCTACGGTAACGGTGTAGCACCGGAACTACCAATTTGGTTTAATCGGATCCAACAAAAGAAAAGAAAAGAAAAGAAATCTATTGCCTTTTACTGCACTCGGCTAGCGGGAATGGGGGAGGGAGGGGGATGAGACTTCTCAGGCCGGGGACACTGTCCAGGGCTTCTTAATAATATTACCTCGGCACAAAAAAAACTAGAAAAGAATTTCAATAATCACAAAAAAATAGTTAAGAGGGAACAATTTACGAGTCTCGGGGAAAGTGGGGAAAATAAACTCAATGATCGCGCGCTGTAAATTTTTCCGGTCGCCACCACTTACGCGCACGTGTGAAATTGAGAACAATGCCGGCGCACGTGGCGGCCGATAATCGACGGTCAAAAATTATTGTACAATCAAAATCACTTAAAATTACAAAAAGGGGGGGACGGTGAATTTTCAGGGAATCTGGGAGGTGGGACAATCAATCAATTATAATTGGGGGAAGGGAAACTTAAACCGTACTCACTCAACCAGTACACTCGTTATCGGTTACAATAATCCGTCCGATAATTCTTTCAAACAGGCCCTCTCGGCAAAATTCGTTCAATATTCCTGGGTTTGCCGAGTCGTTATAAATTTCAGATTTTGGTCCAAATCGTGTCCGTTATTATTGCCTCTGGGTAATACTCTCCGGGGATGGAGTCTCGTCGTACGTTGAATGGCCGGGTCGTTATAAGTTTCCAATAATTTCGCTCTTACAATCTTACGCCTGTCACACACGTTCGCTCTATCACACGCCGTGGCTCGAAGTGAAGACGGCCTCGCCGCTTCCGGCTTCTTCTCCGACCTTAGGGTCGGTCTTGCAATTTGCGATTTGGCTGGCGAAAATCGATTGGTCGATCTCGGGACTAGCTGGTGATGGGCGTTGGGATTGGCCGCGGCCGATGCGAATATTCGTCGCGACGGAAGGCCTGTCGCGACGCTCGGCGCGCGCATCTTCTGCATCGATTGGCCCATCGATCGTCGAACAATTCTCGACGTCGAGCGGTGCTGGTTCCTCGCGGCGAGCAGGTGAAATATCGCATCTGACAGTTCGGTGTGTTTTTACGGTGTTTGCCCGCACGACACAGCTCGTCAGTTTACACTCGCGATTTCGAGCCGAGAGTGTGTCGTCGGGTTCCGGGCTGTCCAGGATGGGGCAACCGAGTGGAGTTTCGTTGTTGTGGCCTCCAGGAGACGGGACGACGATGTTTTGGCGGTGTACCGGAGTGTCGGGCATTTTTGGAGGTTAGTGCCGGGATGATGTACCAAATGTATTTTATTGTACAATTTTCGTGTCCCTCAGGGTCGGTCCAGAGTGTAGAAGAGTCTTCGATGGGCTGCGATGGTATTTGAAGGTCTGCGCTGGTCTGAGATGGTCTGCGCTGGGTCTGCGATGTGTCTGCGACGAGTCTTCGGTGGATGGCGACGGCTTGAGTGAGTGGGTCGAGGGACTGACTGGGTAGTGGGAACTGAGGGTAAGTCAGGGGGGAAGAGGGTTAACAATATTACAGTCGTTGTTTAAATTGTAAATTCTAATCCTAAGTTATTCCCTAGGTGAGTGGTGGGACGTCGAGCCACGTCGGAGGAGACTTGTGACGCACCACGTCACAGTATATACAGATATATGTGAAAATTATATAACCAGCGATGCTCAGACACCTCTGTTACGTATCGTACCACCTGTAGATAATACAAATTATATTTATGGGTCTACGCAAACTAAATCATTCTCCCCGCCAATTTACATACCTTTATTACGGACTGAATTCGGCACGATCGAGATAGATATAAGTACCGACACTGATAAACCTGTACCATTCCAGAGTGGAACGTTGACCGCTACATTACATTTTAAGCGTATACGATAAAATATATCGCTATGGATCGATATATTGATCATTACGAGAGCCAGGTCGGGGGCGGTGTTGATCGTGTTTTCATTGGAGCTCCCTATCAACGAGGCCATGGTCTAGGAAGCTTTCTCAGTGGTTTATTTCGACGTGCATTACCATTGCTCACTCGCGGCGCTCGCGCTGTCGGAAAAGAAGCGCTACATGCTGCTATGAATATATTGGGTGATGTTGCGCACAACACTCCCTTCAAAAATTCATTCAGAGCCCGTATGACCGAGTGTGGGAGAAATTTGAAGCGCAAGGCCGACGAAGCGAAGGCCAGAAAAACTAAAAAAACAAAAATTGTTAAGCGTAAAAAACGCACCGTTGCAGATATATTTAGCTAATTAACTAAATAAAATGTCGTTCTTACACGCGCACTCTTGCGAGTGCTTGAAATCACAGCTGGATTTATTCACTCTCCCACCAACGCAGACAAGTATAGAAGGTTCTCAAGGAATTCATTATAAGTCCATTTCTTCACTGACAGATGAGGCTCCCATTGAATTTGTTGTCCCCGGTCATGGTGATGAATACATTGATCTAGCCCATACAATGCTAAACTTACGTATTAAGCTACAACCCAGGAACGGCGCCGTTGACGCTCATGATAAAGTAGCACCTGTTAACAGTATACTGCATTCATTATTCAATCAACTAGATGTATCATTCAACCAGAAACTTGTATCACCCTCGAATAATGCCTATGCGTACCGAGCATATATTGAATCACTACTGACTTACAAGGCTTCAACAAAAGCCTGTCAACTCGGTGCCAGTATGTGGATAGATGATACACCGTCATTTTTCAATTCTCAACCAGTTTCGACGGCTCCGCTGGCTGAGGGTAGACAAGCCCCCGTGCAAGCGAACAAAGGTTTAGCTGCGAGGCAGGCTATAATGGCGAATGGTAAAACGGTAGATCTTACCGGATACCTACATTCTGATATCTTCAATCAGGAAAAGTTTTTACTCAACGGTGTTGAACTACGCCTTCGTCTTATACGCTCGAGAGATGCTTTTTGTCTTATGGGCGCGTCTGGGAAGGACTATACGGTGCATATCGTCGATGCTAGTCTCATTGTCCGACGTGTTAAAATTAGTCCGGGTGTTTTACTAGCACATGCTAAGGCTTTGAGTAGAGGAACGGCTAAATATCCGTTTACTCGAGTTGAAGTAAAACCATTTACTATTCATGCCGGTGTTCACGGTGAAACACTTGATAATTTTGTACTTGGTCAGCTTCCGAGACGAATCGTACTGGGCTTGGTCGATAATCGAGCCTTCAATGGAGATAGAACTATGAATCCGTTTAATTTTCATCACTACTCATTAAATTTCTTATCCCTGTACGTAGACGGAGTACAGGTGCCTAGTAAGCCTTTGCAACCTGATTATGATGAAGGCCTTTACACCGAGTCATATCATACTCTAGTTTCTGGTACGGGAATACTTTGGGATGACGATAGTTGTGGTGTATCAAAAGATGCGTATCCGTTTGGCAACTGTCTATACTGCTTCACTTTAACGCCTGATCTTTCTGCTGGGTGAGCCGGCCACTGGAATCTTGTGCGACATGGTAGCGTGCGTGTAGAAATACGTTTCAAGACCGCTTTAACGAGTACTGTAAATTGTATTGTGTACTCGGAATTCGATAATGTCGTTGAGATCGACGCTTCCCGACAGGTCATGGTAGACTTTTCAGGGTAAGCCTGCGTGTTTAAATGATTCTATAAGATTAGTAAATATTATTATATTATAAGGATTGTAAGGTTTTCTATTAATACAAAATATGTAAACACAGAATTAAGCGTATTTATGTTTTTATTCCATTTTTATCATATACTTTTTCCGCTGCTTTCGTCTCTTGTACTACTTTTTTCTTCTTCTTCGTCTCCTCTGCTTCTTCGGGCCTTTTTCGTTTTTCAGTGTCGATCTTTTCGCTACGCCGTGGATGGTCCTCATGGATACATTCACAGGCTTGCTGTAACAAAATGAATGTATATACATATTTAATGGATCAGTTTTTTCTTTTTTTTACGTCTCCAAGCTTTAATCCTTAAGCTAAGTATTACTCACCGATGCCCGCAGTTGCCTCCGCCTTTCACGAGCGAAATACTGGCGTCTCCGAATAAACCATATTTTTGGAGGCTGTTTCGGATACTGATTCCGATTGTTCCGTCGGGGTGTCGGTTTCGTCCTCGGCTGCTGCACCCAGCCGTGTCTAGTCCGTTCTTCCACACGCATTCCTCTCCGCTGGGTCGCGTGGTTACGCCTCGTGAACACCACAGATTTTACTCTTGGATGGACCATTTTTATATGTATACCGTAGGAGAATTATTTTGTAACTGAACTTCCACTGCGTTACGCCACCTAGCAGGACTCGTGCAAGGTGTAGTAAAATAGCGGGGGGTGATAGAAGGGGCTGTTTACGTCACTTTTCTTTTCAACTATTTGTAAGCAGGCGTCTCAAGGGGTTGGGCCATTACAGGACCAAAAAAAAAGTCGAACTTACGAATTAGAGGCACACCCTCGCTCATCCCCTCCATCACCAACATCTCGCCGATGAATCTGCACCGCTCATCGGTAGAACATAGAGATCCTTCGACAGTAGCGGTTGTACTTACTGGACCATAATTTTTCACAAAAATAGACTACGTCATCGATATTCAAGGGTTTTACGACAAGGATGACTGCTTCATTGCTAAAGAAGTAGCTGTCGTCACTCTTGATAAAGAGTATTTCGGGCATTGGATCACCGCTCCAGCATACGTTTTCACAGATCTCCCGAGATCAGTGCGCGCGAAGAATAATTGGACGACTCGCCATCATCACGGCCTGGAGTGGTTTGAAGGAGACGTAGGACTCAGAACACTACACGCAAATCTCCGACAGATCACACGAGCTGCGGGAACCATTTACACTCGCGGGAATGAGAAGGCAAAATATCTGCAAAATGTTACGGCACGTGAAATAAAAAACCTTGAGGAAACGGATTGTCCATCATTCAACGATCTACCTTTCTCGGCGCAAGTTTGTCTGCATCACGGGCTCTTAAACAGACCGGAGCTGTCTTGTGCCTTAAACAACGCTGCAAAATTAAAGGAGTGGATTCTTCGCGACGTACCTCCTACAGCCACGCGGATACAGCAGTTTGACTTCTCGCCTGAACCTGTGAATCTGAAGAAGCCACGCGACTGTTACTCTCCAGTCGTAACAAGTGATGAATACGATCCAGATTGGCCAGGCATTGCAGGGCTTACACTCTAAAGTTTCACAAAGTGTTCATGGAGCCGATCAGATTCCATCTCTCTTAACGAGACCGACAGCCCTTATTGTGAACACTGATGACCACACGCGTCCTGGAACACACTGGGTCGCAATCTACATCGATGGCCGAGGACGTGGATCGTACTTCGACAGCTATGGCATTCCGCCGCTTATACCAAGCCATATCCACCGTTTACGCAAGAACTGTACTCTCTATCGATGGAATACCAAGCAGATTCAGAGCCTCTCTTCAAATGTGTGTGGCCAGTTTTGTATTATGTTCCTTTATCATATGTGTGGCGGGGGATCTCTACTACAATTCGGGAATCTTTTTACCGCCGATCTCAAACAAAACGATCGAATCGCCGCAAGATTTCATAAGCGTATAATGTGTAAGCTACCGACTGGTACGAAAAACATTAATAAACACTCTGGGAACTCGTTAACGGGTCGCGGAGTCTATGTTAAAAATGTGTTCAACGTTGTTGCGCTAGACTGAATCATTTTTAAGTTTGTATACATTTAAAAAAAACCTGTACAACTAGATTTAAGAATAAAAAATGCAAACTATATTGTAAACATTTTAAACAAAATTACTTTTTTTACTTACCTTCAACCATCCCTTTCATATATTTTCTAAATAAGCTGAAAAAATAAATAAAAACATTTTCCACGCAGGAATCGAACTCGCGCTCTCAAGGAAAACGCTACTTGCATTCAGTGCCTTAGACTGCTCGAGCAAGCTAGCGCACGTAAAGCGTCGAGCTACCCTCGAGAAACACCCTGCGCGCAAGGCACAGAGCGATGTGGCCGTACCTAGTCCACTCTTGGAAAATCCAAAATGGCGCGAGTCACTGCTACGCCGTCACCAACTGTCCACAGCGCTCCTGATATTTCATCCCTCAGCCGCTACAACGTCTGGGCGCTGCGCTACTCAACACGCTGTACGCATAAGAGAGAGAGGGCCCGCTGGGGCCCGATGCTAGCCAGCCGTCAGCGCACGGAAAATCCAAGATGGCGCGACAACGATATACCGTCACCAGCTGTCCCGCACGCTCGAGCCAAGCTCTACCTCACCACCCTCTCTCTCTCTCTCTCTCCACCGACGACGCACCAGCTCCACCAGCGCCTCATCCTGACCACCCTCTACCACCTTAGCGAAATGCGGGGGGAGGGGGACAGCACCCTCGCGACGAACAGCCGGGCCTGGCGGCCCGACCGGGCAGATAGTGTATAAGAAATCTGGCACAAGACCGTCATTCTATGTTCGACCCCCGGAGGGGTCCCGCGCCCATATGAGCAAACGCAACGAACTTCTATCGACTTTCATTGCAATGCAGTGTGCCAGCCGAGAATCCGCTCAACCTGAGGCGACGCAATTGTCACCTCCCCCGGGCTCCAATAACTGACCTAGTGGCTACCGTATGTCACTTTTCTGGTCTCACGTGTGGTTCGGTGGCCACACGGGATAAACCAAAGCGAGGGCCCTCCACTCCTTGTCGGTCTCACCCTCCTGGTTCGTTTCACATATACGGTCTCCTTTCACTGCTTGCACCACAACGGACTAAGCCCGCTTCCGGCCAAGTCCAGAATCGGGAACCATATTCAGGAATACTCTTGGGAAAGGGCACCCAGAGCATCCTCCAGGATGTAACTTGCCAGAGGTCTATTGACCGGGTCTGCTTTTACGTCCGGTGCGAGCACATGCTGCGGGATCACCATGCGACAAAGCAATAGAGATCTCGAGCCAGATCGCGGTGGACACTCAAGCCCCGCCCGCGGCTCTTGCGAGTCGCTGCAGGACACCAGGGCCATCCTCGCGGCACGCACAAGCAGTTACGAAGGATCGCCTTTCCGTCGATCGTCTATGGTCTGCCCTAAGTTCCCCGCTGGACGAAACTAGGCAGCGTTACGCGTACCTTGGTTGCGAACCAGCAAAAAAGCAGACTCAGCCGTTCTGACGTCGGGCGGTTCCTATCCCTGCATTGATTGTACACACGATTAGACCGTGGATTTTTATAACAAAAATCGAGACGCAGCGGCCTTTTCTAGCAAGCTACGCCACCAGATAAATCTGGATTTGATGGAAATTCGAGACGCAGCGGATCTTTCGAGCAGGCTACGCCGCCAGATAAATCTGGATTTTATGGATGTTCAAGACGCAACGGCACGTTCGAATCCATTGACGCCACCATTACTTGGATTTTGTGCTCGGTATCCGCGGGGTCGCAACGCCCCGATGGAATGAGCAGCGCAACCGAGCACATGAGTGGCGGTCTCACCCCAGCTCGGCACGCGCGCCCTATCCACCCTGCGCGAGCCCGACCGGGCAGATAGTGTATAAGAAATCTGACACGAAGTCGTCATTCCAGGTCGACCCGAAAGTCTCGCGCCCACTAAGAGCAAACCCAACATACTTCTAACTACTGTTACGTCCTGATCAGCATTTTCCTGCATCTACGGTAAAGGAGATTTCTCTCCCTATTACACGTTTATCGCATGTGACGCTTTATCAGAACAGTGCCCCTTTTGAATCTAACCTTTCGGAAATTTATTCAGGGATGGGCTGAGTCTGCATGTCGAAAAGAATATAGCTCGATGATCTTATAAGGCGTGTATCACGTTCAAAATATTATGATTCCTCACTCGTCCCTGACACACCGTAGCAAGGCTGTGTAATTAGATCCCTCACGGTCGCGCAGTGCTGTCCGCCACCGACTGAAGGCCAGCGTTATCACCAAACATCGAGTTCATTGCTCTATACCCTGGGTCTCTCGAGGAAAGATCGAAGATCTCGACTTATAAATTCAAACTATGATTTATCGGAACTCTGATTGTTTATTAATGATGATTCGAAAAAGTTAATTAACATCCGGTGAAATAATAAAAGAATAAAATATTCGCGCAAAGTTGAAAACACAAAATAGAAAATTCCAAATAAAATGATTTGATGACTTACGATGATTGTCAATGAACGACACTTATGAATGAAACGATCGAAAATGGATGAAAGATGTTGATTCCGAATTCCTCCTTCCTCCTTCCTTCCTTCCTTCCTTCTTTCAGGGAAAGTTGGTTAAATCGATCAGCGAATTTCGAAGATAATGGATGAATGTTGAGAAAGCCGAATAAATGGTGACGTCGAAATATGCAGGTGATAAAATAACTTTTCGTTGAACGTCAATTTATTTATCCGACGATAATTCAGGATATTTATTCGATTATTAACTCTAATATTTCAAATTTTAATGTTGGTACAATATTCCGTGAGAAGTCAAAGACTTCTAAACAATAGTTAATTTTCCGCGGATAATGACTGTTGAAATGTTGCCCGCAAAAGACTGTCGCTAAGAGGTGAGATATGTCGCCCGCAAGACTGTGTCGAAAGACTATCCTGCCGCCCTTGGAAGTGCCTCTTTTATTGTTTTGATCGGGGGGCACCCGCGCCTCCAAGCTGCCCGTTGCATCGGCCGCCCCCTTCTTCGGTCAATATCGATCGGTTTTAGCGTCTTCCGCAGCTTATTTTAATAATTTCAAAATTCTGGTTTTTACAAAGATTTTCCGGAAAAACAAATTATTTTGACAATCTTCGATTTAAATAATGAGAATTTACAAATTTGAGCGAAGTTTCTACGATTCTCCTATCCAAAGTTATAATCCTGATTTATGAAATTGTTATAAATATTATCTATAAATTCCTAGTTTCTCAACGGATAATTTTTTTAATGTCTCTAAATATCTTTTTCTGATGATAATAATTAATTCCCTGCTTTTGACAATTTTATTTGACTATTCTAAGGATAGTAAAATATGATTTTAAGGTGTTAATTAATTTCCCTGATGATAATAATAATAGATAATAATAAGTCATAAATGTTTATGACAAATTTATATTAACGACTTGACCCAATCTATGTTTCATTCGTGATTCTATTAGATAATTGATTAATTCATAATTTTCTGGCAAAATGTCCACTTTTGGTATCTTTTGATGTTGTTTTTATTAACAATCGATCATATTTTAAATAATACTTTGACTAATAATGCCCTGAGAGGTGCTGCACTCGTTAGCGTCGACGGTGATTTTTCCAATCAGTCCCCTCGAGACAGTCACATGGATTCTCTGGCTGCACCGCTGTGTGCGTATGTGCGTCGCCTCGCTTTATGTGTTGGCGCGATAAGGCTCCGTCTCCCGACGCATATAGCTAAGGATTCGGATTGCCCTTTCCGGTCTCAATTAAAACAATGAGAGCTTCAGGTAGCCTAAGGTATGCTCTGTAACGGATGGCCGCTTGGGTCTTTGGATATTCTAATGACCGCACGTTGAATGAATAATATATGAAGCTTTTATTCGTCGTAGAAAATTAATAGGGAGAGTGTACCGCACGGGTCGGTCGTCGGAGCTGAACTGATTGAAGCGGGCGTGAAGCTGAGGGCTTCGCGCTCGCTGTTACAAAGGAATAAAGAGTCGAAGGATATTTAGTCTAAGCTAGATAAGTGGACGCTCACGGCGGTCCGGATGCTTCGATAGCCTTCAAACCTATAACCTTCAAAGAAGCCCTTAGGGCTTCTTTGAAGAGCGTATCGAACGGAAACGCTCCGTATCGATACCCTCGAATAAATATTAAAGTCGAAAGGTTAAAGTCGAAATAGTTAGGCTGCGGCCGCTACACTCCCCCTCTGGGAGGAAACGATGCCCCGCATCGGATATTACGGATTTTACATTTGACATGATTTGTTAAGTGTGATTCTATATAATTAAAAAGTTATTTGATTTTCTAAGATATTTTCATTTTGTGTAAATTGTGTTGTTATTTGATTGATGATTGTTCATTGTTGATTGTTGATTAAGTAAAACTCCTAGTTGTTGTCCATGTTGGTTTGGATGATTGAAATCCCTTGGTTTTGAAGTTGATTTGCGGTACACTCCTGTTGTTTTTTTTTTTTTTAATAGTTGGTGGTTGTTGATATCTGTAACTCGGTAACATTTTTAGTTGTTCATGTTAGTGGGAATGGTTTGGTTAAATTGGATGGGTTCAAATTTGGTGTTAAAATTGGTTAAGAAAAATTAAAATGTTATCCTGTTTCGTTCGGTTGGTGAAGTTCCATGTTCGATTTTCCAAAATATTTATTCCGTTTTTGGTAAAATTGTCCGTATTTGGTAGATTTTCCGTTTCCTGGTATTCTTTGTATTCCAATGTTCCTTCTTTTCCCTGGTATTTCGGTTATAGTTTGGAATTTTGATGGTTGTAATGCCTGTAACATTCTAAGTTCTGATTAGTGGTGGTTAGTGGGTTAGGTATGTTATTTGGGAGCGGTTTGTTGGTAAAAGATGGAAATTGTTTCTGGAATAGGTAAAATGATTAACACGAATATTTATAGTGTGAAAAAAGCGTTGCATATATATTAGTCGTAGAGAATTACAAAAAAAAAATTTGAAAGTAAGAAAAAAAAACAATAAACTGAAATTGTTTTTTTTTTAATAATAATAAGGAGGGTTTCTCTATCTTCCTCCATTCTCTCCGACGCTACGCGACGCGTGTCGCGCTTATACCTATGATTATTTTAATATATATATATATATATGTGTGTATAGTTATTGTATATTATGTTATATATGTTGTAGCGCGATCCCCCTCGAGCCAGGAAACCACCTACCGCGAACCCGATTTTCCCTCCCTTTGTTTTTATCCCGAAGGAATGGGCGCCGGGCGCATCAAGATGCACCAGGAGGGAAACCGGCCAGTCCCGGCTAAAGCTGCGGCCGTCTCAAAGGCAGAGTGGCTGGATAAGCGACGGACTGCTCGGATAACCCACGGCCCAAACACAGAACCACAATAAGATAACTCGACAATGCGGGAACCAAGCCTCGAATTTTATTAAAATCAATCAACACGCTAAAGAGGGGCAAAACCGGAGAACCCGGAGTAAAACCCTCGTCCCACAAATTAGAATGAATTACAATTTCTGTACAATGAAAATTGCCCGATATCCGGGACTCGCTTGCTTCCACAAATCTTCACGCATACGTCCACACACACACCAACGATCGCGCTCGCCCGGATCTCCGAGTTAACTCACGCGTGCTCTCGATTAATCCCAAATCCCACATACAACGCGGGACAAGATTCCGCGCTCTCAGTCACTCCGCCCGGATAAACGCAGCGATTTTTACCCGTTCACCCAACCCGTTTCCGCGGTAACAAACAATCATTCGGCCAACGACGACACGTCGCTTCCCGCACTTCCCCGTGAAAAGTGCGGGAAGTTGGGGTCTCCAAGGCGACCCCAAAACTCCCGGGATTACAACGAATTTAATGAATTGAACTTAACGAACTTAACGAATTTAATGAACGCAGTTTCCCGATTAAATTTCCCTCAAATTCTCGGCGGCTTCGAGGAAGACCGCATACGAATTCCCGGGCCGTCCACGCGGCGTAAAACAAAACCGAAACACGTACGCAACGTCACACACACCTGCCGAAACACGGTGGTCCCGATCTCTCCGGCGCGGCCGAACGACGCACACCGTCGATACACAAATTATTCTTTCTCCCCAGGAACGGGGTTACAACGGAAGCAAACAATATTTCGTTAATTTTCACAAATAGTCCCTTGGACAAACAGCTCACCGAAACGAGTCGTGGATACGCCCACCCTTAGCCGAACCAGATCTTACGGTCGTCCGTCTTCCTTCCTTCCTTCCTTTCTCTTGGGAAAATTCCCGGCGATCTCCAAATCTCACGATCGATCTGCTCGCTCAGACTCCCAACGGAGAAGTGCCCCGAGTATCGACGCGTGATCGCTCTCGTTACCCCGCCTACCTACCCCCCTGCCTAATCGCTACGCCAATTCGGACGCTTCCGGGCCGTACTCGGCCCTTTCCGACACTCTCGCAACGCTTAGCCTATCGACCCGCTGATCGACTTCTCACGCAACGGAAAACTTCCTCGCGCGCCGGTGATGCAGAGCCCTGCAGAGGTACTCAATTCCCCCTGCCTTGAGACTCCCGGCGAATTCTCTCCCCCGTGACAGCCCGAGACTCCGGACAGCTGTGCGGATAAACATCCATGTTCGCTTGGGCTGCGGCGATGCTTGCGATGAACCGATGTCCTTGACAATTCCCCAAATCGTCCCGGCGTGCGCGACTCCAACAGCAGGGAGGTAGGACTCCGGCTCCGATGCTCCTCGACTTTCTTCCCGTTCCGACGCTCTGGCTCGACCTTCACAGCCGACACATCCCTCGATCCACGCTCTCGTCCCGGTATACATGAAAATAGTATTACCCTAAATTACTAACAGTTCGTTTTTCCCAGCTAGGCCCGGCGGTGTCGCCTCGTGTGAGCCTGAGCGAGCAAAAATCACGGCATACAAATTAGCCGCGCTACAAACACTCCCCCCCTTAAAACCCGACCGCCCTCGGTCGGAAAACTCCCGTCCAAGGAACTCAAAAAAAACCCTTTAAAACTCGAAACGCGAAATATCGACAACGGCTCACATCTCGACAACGCCGCAGTACCTTTTGAAAATAAAAGAAATAAAATTTGCAAGAAAAATAAATGCGCGGTGCCTACCCTCGCGCTCCAAATGGGTCACCTGGATCCATTTCCCGGGAACAAAAACACAAAAAAAAACCCACCTAAAACAGACAACGGGATGGACAACACACACAAACATGCCAATAACTGATGCCAAGTCGGGATTTATACGGAAAAACGGTCCTTGTATTTATTCCGGCCGCGATTACATTTTCCTCGATTTATTCGTATTATGTGGATTTATAATGTCCCTCATTTCCGGGCGGGGAAAACAGCCCCGTCGCCCTTACGCCTCGCGCCACGGTCCAGCAGACCCTCTCCTGCCTCGTAAATCTCCCGGCAGTCCGGGCACTGATCCACCTTCACCCCCTCCTGACCGCAGTGATAGCAGTAGGTGTTTGACTGCATCACCCCGCAATCCCGCCGCTCATGACCCTCCAGGCCACAATTCCAGCAGCCCTTCGGCCACTGCTTCGCCTGTCCCGGTTTCTCCCGTCTCGGCGTCCCCGATCCCGCCAAGACGTTCGCCACCGGTCCCGACGCCTCCTCGGCCGCCGCCTCGACTACCTCCTCGGCCGGCGCGACGGACACCGTCACATCACCCGACTCCGAGGTGGTCTCGAAGTCGCTGCCGCTCCACATGGTCCCGCTTGACATCGACACCTCGGAATACTCCTCGGCAACCGACATCCCCGGAGTCTCCGATCCCTCCGAACATCCCGGCTGCTCCGGCGAAACCTTCGGCGCTGGCGGCTCCAGCGCTTCCTCCACGGCCGTGGTTACCGAGACGACACCCGAAACCTCCGAAGCCTCCGATCTCTCCGGACGTCCCGGCGCTCGCAGTACCACGGTCACCCATTCCTCCCACGCCTGTCGGGACACCCGCAAAATCGCCTCGTCTTCCTCCGATCGGTTCTCCGGAAGAGTGGCCTCCCACTCCCGTCTTCCATCCGCTACCACCGCCAGCAGGGAGCGAAGAAGATTGTCCGGCGTTACCGGTCCAATGCCGGGGCACTCTCGCCGAGCTCGACGGAGCAGCTCCAACCAGCTCACCACCGTGTTTCTCGACATCCTCGTATGCGTTATCTGTAAGGAAAGTGATCAAACCCGCCCGATAAGGAACCAGATCGTCGATGGACACCCTCGGCACGATGCAGCCCTCCTTATCGGTCAGTTCGTACACCATCGGCGAGATTACCCGGGTAACCTTGAACGGTCCCGTGTACTTTTTGACCAACTTAGCGGCCACTCCCCGCACCGCCGATGATAAAATTCGTTGTCTACGTCTCACCAGATCCCCGACCTTGAATTCCCCCGGAATCCGATGCTTATTAAACTGAGCTGCCTGACGCTGGTAGGCGAGCTCCAAATCGTGCTGCACCTTCTCTCTCAACGTATTGAGGCCCCGCATTCCTTCCGACCACTCGGTCACGTCCCGGGGAATGATCACTTTCGAGCCGGGAACCCGTCTGAAAAACTGGTGCGGTCGTGGAGTCCTTCCGAAATTCAAGAAAGCGGGACTCGTCCCGATTGACGAATGATACGCCGTGTTATACGCGAAACGGAATTCGGCCAAATGCAGATCCCACTCACGATGATTCTCATCGAGAAAGGAAACCATCATGGTCTTAAGCACGCGGTTAACCCTTTCCACGGGATTCGCTTGAGGATGGTACGGCGGGGTCTTCGTATGAAAAATCCCGTACTTTGTTACCACCTCCCGCAGGCTCTGATTTACGAATTCCGTCCCGTTATCCGTCAACACGACTTCCGGGACGCCCCATCTCGAGAAAACTAATTCCTCTAGGGCCTCTGAAATCTTCTTTCCCGTCGCCTTCCGTAGTGGGCAACACTCGACCCATTTCGTGAATAAATTTTGAATAACCAGAACGTACGAAAACCCCGATTTACTAGGCGGGAACGGTCCCATTATATCGGCGGCAATAACGGCCCACGGCTCCTCGATCACGCGCCTGCCCATTAACCCCTGCATCGCCTGATTGGGAGGCTTCGACAGTTGGCACGTGTGACACTGTCGAACATAACGGGCGACGTCCCGATACAATCTCGGCCAAAAATACGACCCGATTACCCGTTGGAAAGTCTTATCTATGCCCAGGTGTCCGGCCTGCGGTACATCATGGCATTCCCGCAAAACCCGGAGTCTCCCAAAATTCGGGACGACCAGCTTCCACCAATCGCCTTCTCTCTCGTTCCGCGCGAATTTACGGCGCAAAAATAATTGCTCGTCCACCCATTTCCAGTCTGGAAATCGCTCAGGGGATTCGAGTACGTCCTTAACCCGCTGCTCATACCACAGATCTCGGGGAGGTTCGATACTAATTTTCCGACTTACGTTCAAGGCCAACATCTCCGACTCAAACATACGCGATAAAGCATCCGGAAGCTGATTCTGCGACCCTTTCCGGTGCACCACGGTAAAATTGTATTGAGCCAATGCCCATACCCATCGCGCGATTCGGCCCTTCGGCTCAGGCTGTCGTAACAACCACCGCAAGCTCTCGTGATCAGTCACCACGGTGAATCTATAACCCGTCAGGTATTCGCGGAATTTCGGCACTGCCCACAGGATCGCTAAACATTCGAAATCCCGGACATTATAATTACGTTCCGCGCCCGACAAAATTCGGCTGGCGTAAGCAATGGGATGCTCAGCTCCGTCCGGAACCTGAGTCAAAACCGCCCCTAACCCCGTAAGGCTCGCATCCGTTTGCAACGTAAACGGTTTGGAAAAATCGGGACGCGCAAGCGTGGGTGCGCTCACCAACGCTCTCTTCAATGTTTCGAAAGCCTTCTGCTGCGGCTCCCCCCATGTCCACGCCTGCTGTTTACGCGTGAGGCTCGTAATCGGTTCAGCCACGGTGGCATACTGCGGAATAAAACGCCGATACCATGAGGTAGCTCCTAAAAAACGGCGGACTTCGGTCACTGATTTGGGCTCGGGAAATTCACGAATGGCCGAGGTCTTCGCGGGATCTACCTGCAGTCCTTCCCGGTTCACGATAAACCCCAAATACCGCAGTTCCGTACGATAGAATTCACATTTATCCGGGTTGATCAATAATCCCGCGTCGATAACTTTATCAAACACGCGCTGAAGCCACTCCAAATGCTCTTCAAAAGTCTCGGTCGCGACGATGATATCGTCCAAGTACGCGAAAACCTGCGGCTGCATATCCGGTGTTACAATTCGATCTAGTAAGCGTTGGAAAGTCGCGGGGGCCGTCGTCAGCCCGAACGGCATTCTTTTAAATTGAAATAAACCCCGATACGGCACAGTAAAAGCTGTAATTTCCCGGGATTTCGCCTCAAGCGGAATCTGATGGAAAGCCTGACTCAAGTCTAAAGTCGAGATATATTTTGCCGATCTCAGGCAATCCAAAATATTATTCATCAACGGTAACGGATACGCGTCTTTCTTCGAAACCGAGTTTACTTTGCGAAAATCCAGGCACATCCGGTACGTGCCATTCGGCTTCGGCACCATTACGATCGGAGTACTCCACTCGCTCGACGAAGGCTCGATAACATCCGCCTCGAGCAGTCGATCGACCTCCCGATAAACCCAATCCCGGATGATCGGCGTAAAAGACGGGTACCGTTGCTTGATCGGAGCCGCATCCCCTACCTCGATTTTATGCTCGATCAAATGCGTAAGTCCCGGCGAATTCTTGAGTCTCGGTACACTGCTGTTCATGAATGCCTGGATCGACATTTGGCTTTGGTTCTGGAGCCAGCAGCATGTTTCCCGTCTATCTGGACACTTCATAGTTTATGTCGCGTGGCGCTGGCGATTCAAGGAACGCAGGAACTGAACCACTATTACGGGCAGAGCTGTCAAAATACCGAACATGTGTTAATTGTCAAAAAATAAAAAGTGTTTTAATGTCGAAGAGCGTTCAAAATTAAATTAATTTCCATTAACGTGGAGGTAAATGCGAGTGATAAAAGTGATTAGTGTGCGCGATGTGAAACGGATGTGAAAGCTAAATTTATGCCGTGGAAACAGTCGATAATATATTTCGCGATCTTTTTGTAACCTTTTCAAGTTTTTGGAATATATCTAAAATCGTGGCGATAAATTTCATTCCATTCGGTTGGTTAATTATGACTTAATTATTGATCGGGAATTGTCGTAAAATCTGCTGGACGTTACAATTTACTTATCCGCAACCTAACCTCTACTGCTGTGTCGTTTTTAACGACTCCGAGGGATCATAAGTGAGGATGACAGTGGGAAAGACAGCGAAGAAGACATGTAATATTTATTTATTTATTTTCCGGGACACGCCCTTTTAAAATGGAAAAAAATGCAGATATAAAAATATCTAACCAGATATAAAAATGAATATCTGATGCTTTGCAAGTTTAAAAAATTTTTTCAATTTTCAACTTTTATGAGGCAACGCTATGAATATGTCAATTTTTTTTACTTTCGACACCGCAGTCGAAAGAATGGGGATTCTCATGGAGCATCGAGGAAGCATTTCACTTTTACGGTTGAACTTAACACTTGTTTTTTACTTTTTTTGTTTAGATTTTCCAGGTAAAATTGTTTCTGGATGCGGGTTCAGTGCAGCAGTTGATAGACGCTTGTATTCAGGACGACAAGCTCTATTTCTGCGTGAGTTTACTGACGTTCAAGGACAAACGCGTACAGATCTGGCCATGGCGTTTGAACGACACGGATTTCTTTCTCGACGTGTCAATGCCACTTGACCTCCGAAACGCCGATTTCATTTCGACTCCTGAAAGCTGTCGAACTCGCTAGATCGTGGGCTCAAATATTTCAAGGGAGCCGGTTGAGTTGCCGTCAGTAAATAGCAGAGCTACAAAAGCGCGATAATCACACGATTCCTTCAGCTCCAGCACGGTGACATTGACAAAAGGGTGAGAATATTAAAAAAAAATACAAAAATTAGATACCATATAATCGAAATTGGACGATTCATGGCCTGTGCCTGTGCCAGTTAGTAATCGTGACCATTTACTAATTATTCTTTTTCCCAGGTCGAGGTCAAGCCGTACGTGCTGGATGATCAGATATGCGAAGAGTGGCAAGGTCAACGCTGCAATGGCAAATTTGCTCCCTTCTTCTGCGCTAACATCACATGTCTTCAGGTATTTTTATAACCGTCCGACTTGCCAAGTATCTTTTTTTCCTAAAAAATTATAACTTGTCTAACGCACGACGCTATAATCTTTATTTCAGCACTACTGCGAGCACTGCCGGGCAAGAATTCACTCTCGGCTATGTCGAGAGTTTCACAAGCCATTGTTTAAGGACGGTGCGAATGAGTCAACACGGAATCCGTACCGGCGTCTTCCAAGTTGGCCAAGTTCTCTACCGACAACGTGGACAAATCCAACGACAAGATTGACAAAGACGAGCTCTTGACGAAACAGCAAAAGCTTGGAGAGTGTCTGGAAAAACTAGAATCTGCCGCAGAAGGCTGGCGAAAGCGAGTCGTTCCACACGACGGTGTAAAGTTTTCCGTCGCTGGGAAGATGATGGTGAACCAGCTACAGGTTGAGAATCTACAGGTGGACAGGCAACTGCAGGGAGACGGAAAAAAGAAAACCCCTCATTCTGAGCGACTACGTAGTTACGACTACACTCTGAAGGTTAAAAGCCCTAGCGAAGGTTTGATCATTCAAGGGACACCTTCGGAGCACAATACCGAAGAAAGCAGTAGGTGTTTTTTTTTTCTTTTCCAATCGTTTAGCTGCTCTGTTTGGGCATACGTAACATATCCGTGTATGCACGTGTAGGCGATGAAAGCACATCGGTTCGTGAGAAATGTTCCATCTTAACGATCCCGCAAACCGACGACGAAACGTTCACCAGCTTCTTCAGCAGCGTATTATTGGCCAAGTGCGAAGCCGAGAATCTCGATTTTGCCGAAAGTGATTTCGACGTTATAACTACGTTTGCGGAGCGGTAAGTTTCTTTCCTGTTGCACATTGTTTGAAAACGCTGTTTGCTAATCGAAAAAAATTATAGGCTTGGCTCAAGACGCACGGTCAAGACCCAACGGCGCCGACTGCAATCGAAGAATCCTCGTCGAACTCTCGCAGCTCGGACCGATATCAAGGATGAATATACCGAGATGACGACCGGAGTTGCCGAGAGGCTTATGAGAACGCTAAATTTAGAAAAACGTACGTACAATTTATACCGATTATAGTGAAACGTGTGAGACAAAGATGGTATCAATCCTTGTGTGCAATTATAGTTGGAAACAAGTCTTGTCTCGCGATCCAAGCACTGGCGGGCTTGGCAAACGATCTCGAAGGAAGCCTAGGTAACGAAACTTCTCTCTATTCGCGACATTTTTATCCCCCGATCGTGCATAACCTGCAATTTCCGGCTTAAACGATATTTGTGATAAATATTTTTTCTCTCTTCTTTTATCATTTCAGTACTTGGATTCTAAAAATTTCCACAATGATTTCCAATTGCAGGAGCAAATAGCACTGATGGAGTACAACAAAGCGCTGGAGCTGATGAAGCGTGGCTACAGGAAGCCTTTTCGATATTCCAGGACCTCCTGGATACTGAGCCACTCGATCAGGTGGAAAAGTCTGAGGTTCTGGACAGGCGGTCGCGTCCAATGTTGGCTCTGAAGTATTCATGCTATAAGAACATTGGAGCGATACAGGCGTTCCTGGATAATTACGAAGAGGCGATAGATGATTACTGGGCGGCTGTAAATCTGGATGATACGGATGTCACGCTGTGGTAAGGATGGGTAGTCTGGCGATGAGAACGTTAAATTTCAAACTGGTCTGTTCGTCATTCAAGCGGTCAAGGCTGTCGCCACCTTGAGTATGGAGAGATTCGCGGCTCTGGAGAGTCGCAGGAAGGATACCCTTGCAATTGCAGTCAATTGTTTCATATTGGCAAATCGTATGTTCCTGACGAGTATCGACGATCAATGAAAATCGATGAGAAGAAGAACAACGATCCGGCGGTTTATCTCAACGACTACACCAAGGTGAGACTCATCGACTCGCCTATAATTTCTCTCCTTTCCGGCACTCATTTCCTGAAGTCTCCAATCATTTACACGTTTATTTATTTATGTATTGTTTCGCACACCTTTCACATCTACCTTTAGTTTTATCTGGACCTGCTCTATTTGCTTATTAGACTACACTGTACTGTCCCGCTTATTATACTGCGCCTCTTTCGCTACATGTTTATGACCCTGGAGATAGCTGCATAACATCAAATTTCATCTTTACCAAGTCTCCATCAATGCAGGGAGGAAGAAAAAAGAATTGTTCACTTGTAAAATTTTATTCTCTAATGCAATACGTGCAAAACCCAACCATTATAACTTAATGAAATTTAGTCCCATACTTATTATATTTATTTCTACCCTATCTATTAATGAGTAATCCAGCACTGTTCAGCTTGTATCGCACCGGTTCTCCGGGGATGTATTCCGGAACTCAATAAAAATCCATCTATCTTTCCATCTAACTAACTAATCGATGTTAATAAAATATATTTTCACAGGCTAGCGATGGGCTTCGAAAGAACAGCGCCAACTTCCCTCGTAGTCTCCAGCACAAGAATCCCCACTATCTGTCCGTGGAGGCTCTCGAGGTTCACTACAGGTTTCACGCCTGTATCCTCAAGTACCTCGAGCAGCACGAGGGCAAGTCCTTGAAGAAATCTCTGGGTCGTGTCTTCATGAGCCACCTGACGGATTGCGCGAGCAGCCCCTTCATCCAATACGAGTCGAAGCTCAACGGTGGAAAGTGCACGGACAACAACGGTTATCCGGAAGCAACGGTTACGGCGACATCGTCGCGACGGACGGATCTGCCGGGATCTCATATCTCTGATGACGGCTCTTGTGATGCTCGAGGAACAGCTTTCCGAGGAAGTTAAAACCGGGATCGAAAGGGGATTGTATCATCTGCTAAGCCCCGATATTATCGTCGAGGATCTGTTCTCGCGGCTCGCTATGGAACCGGACGATCCCGTGAGTTGTCGAGCCAAATCTACTTGACTATGTATAAGGACACTGGACACTCTTACAGACGCTCTCACGGACCATTAGAAAATTTAGCACTATTAAATATATAAATTCTACTCCATGAGCTAAACTTCAACCATAACAAAATTTAGGCCACGGAATAGAATAAATTCTGTTCCTTGAGCAAAAATGCAACTATTCGAATATTTAGCCCATGGAATGGAATAAATTCTCTAGTGGTTGTTCATATTTTTAATCTGTTAAATATTTGTCCTCAGCTTTTCGATTTCGACTTTCGAATGGAACTGCACCACAAACTGGAGAACGTTAAGGATCTCTCGAGCGCAATGGTGATGCTGCTCGAGGTTTTGACCTATGATCTCGGTCAGCCGAACAAAATGAAGATCTAGGTAGATCCGGAATCAACGAAACTACTTTACAACGTGAGCCATCTGTTCGGCAGCCAATATACGCGGTTCCGGAGAACGTCGCGCAGATAACACTCCTGAGATTTCATCAATGATTTATTTTATTTATTTTATTTATTTTATTTATTTTATTTATTTTATTTATTTTATTTATTTTATTTATTTTATTTATTTTATTTATTTTATTTATTTTATTTATTTTATTTATTTTATTTATTTTATTTATTTTATTTATTTTATTTATTTTATTTATTTTATTTATTTTATTTATTTTATTTATTTTATTTATTTTATTTATTTTATTTATTTTATTTATTTTATATTCACAGGGAAACTAACGTGCAGAAAGTCTCGTCACTGAAACTAGCGAATTCGACAGCAACGCTGGGCTACCGTCAGCAGAGATCGTTGTCGCTCCTCGAGTTGTTCGTCCAGAGCGGTGCTGGAACGACTAACCTTGTCGCACGAAAAGAAAGACAGCAGCGAACTTCACAAAGACGTAGCCAGCAAGTTGCTCCATCATTGAGCTTTTCTGCCAGAATATTTGTCTTCTTATCTCAACGCCTACAGGATCTTCGTCAACGCATTTTAACCTTCATGGTTAAATTAGAGGATGATCGTGGCCATCTTGCTCAAGTTGGAGGAGAATTCCGCGCCACTTAGTACTGTTGTATCCGACATAACCGATATCATTGTAAACATGCAATTTTTCAAAATGTAGACGTGGAGAGAGAGAGAGAGAGAGAGAGAGAGAGAGAGAGAGAGAGAGGAGGGGAGGGAGGGAGGGAGGGAGGGATGGAGGGAGGGAGGGAGGGAGGGAGGGAGGGAGGGAGGGAGGGAGGGAGGGAGGGAGGGAGGGAGGGAGGGAGGGAGGGGGGGGGGGGGGGGAGGGAGGGGGAGGGGGAGGGAGAGGGAGAGGGGGAGGGGAGGGAGAGGGAGAGGGGAGGAGGGGAGAGGAGCTAGAGGGAGAGGAGAGGGAGAGGGAGAGGGAGAGGGAGAGGGAGAGGGAGAGGAGAGGGAGAGGGAGAGGGGGAGAGGGAGAGGGAGAGGGAGAGGGAGAGGGAGAGGGAGAGGGAGAGGAGAGGGAGAGGGAGAGGGAGAGGGAGAGGGAGAGGGAGAGGGAGAGGGAGAGGGAGAGGG